>JAODTK010005829.1:0-139772 GCA_026419785.1 Sclerodactyla briareus | reverse complement strand
TCCTGCTGACCCATTACATCTAACCTGGACAAAGAAGGAACACACGTCAACAGCCCACTGGGCGATTTGGGTGTGGAATCAACGATCAAGATCCAAGAACGAATCGTGGTTTGGGCTATGAGTTGGTCGCTTTTTGACATGACAAAAACCCGCAAGCAATTGGTGACCTCACATCATGGGGAGATTTTGCAGTTTGAGTATCCGCATTAGTTGGCAAATCTTTCCAAACAATCTGTGGCATTTTTACTGGACCTGGCCCCGATTTTTAGTTTTACAATTGGTTTGAGTAATCTTAAAATTCAATTTTTTTGTTTGTACAATTCGGTTCTTAAAATGTCTTTGTAATTCCCCAATACGACCGTGCTAACAACAAGAATGTGGCATGGTCGTAAAATTCCTCAACCAAAGGGCAGAAGATTTGTCCCTGTCTCATGCGGAGGAATTTGTCATGTGCAATTTGTGTGTGAAGTAGAATAAGAATAATAAGTCAAGATTTGAGTGGCAATACACCAACAACTGAGTGAAATATCGATATTTTTGGGCTCACTCCATTGATGCTACAGTAAGGCCCAAGGAAAAATAATAACATGTTTAGCGTCCCCCGCTTTTTGAAAATGAGGGAGAGGCGGCCCCTTTTTTTTTCTTCTTTTTTTCTTTTTTTTTGGGCGACCCGACAATGCTTATCACGATGTTTTATATACTAGATGGGGTGTCCCCCACATGTAGCTCAAAACTAATACTAATAGCATTCATAACCAGAAATTGCATAATATAAGAACCATTTCTAATAAAATGCAACGTGAGCAAAAAGAAATACCTTAGACAGGTTTGAAAAGAGGAAAAGAGCAGGTCGAAGCAGAAGTTTTGCCAATTGACCCCGTTCTCAGAGGAGCAGGCCTCTTTATTCCTTTTTAGTTTTGGTTCTACAGGGTCTACTAACTAAAACATGATTCAATGGTTCCTAGTCAGGAGCAAACTGATTCCCTGGAGTTAGACTTCAAAATCTTCTTTAAAAAAAAGTTATGGCCTGAATCTCTTATGAAAAAAAAAAAGAAATTTTCAGAATACCTCGAAAAAAACATGCTTCAATGTTCTCTGGCAAGAGCAAACTGATTCCAGGAGTTAAGGACATTCACAATATGCTTTCAAAAAAGTTATTATGGCCTGAATGAAAAAAAAAAAAAAATTTTCAGGAATCCTCCGAAAAATGAGGCGGGGGGGATGCTAAAATGAAATTATTGTTTTGTTTTATTTTGCCTCAGTGCTAACCCAAAGTTGACCCTATGAAATGTGGTTGCATGTTGGGCCTACTAGATATTCTGAACTCAGTTGAAAGGTAGGAAGGGGCTTGTTACTTCAAGCCAGATTGGCAACTCCTTCCATATGAAGAAAAGTGGATTATTTTCATAATTTAGACAATTTGGCTTCAGCTCTTGAAGATCTAACAGTCTTTTGGCCACACCTGCTAACATGTTTGACAACTAGACAAATCTACTGGACCAATTGAGGTGGGGGGGACAGTCTGGACTGATTCACGTAATTTCATGGAGACCTTCGACCAAAGTTCAACATGCCGTTTATATACTGAGAAAACCTCGTGCTATGGCACATATCTGTCAATCATTATCATAAACTGGATCTAATTCATTGGCATATAGACGCTAAGCGGGGGACATGATGAGATTCTCCCCGGTAGTCTTCACTGACATCAGGGTTTATGACTCACACTGCCCCAATTGCTTTCAGGCTCATAGCCATAGCCATACCATACTGGAGGCTACAACAAAAATCTGTACAAAGTTTGTAACAGAGCACAACAAAAAGGTTATGGAACAACATTTTTTTGTTTCTTTACCAACGGTTGACAAAGACCTGGAACAGCTTGCCTGAGGATGTTGTTAAATCTGCGAATTATGTGAATATCTTTGAAACGACAAGGCTGGACAGAATTGGAAAGATCAAAAACTTTGAAGCCGGACTTCATTCCTGGGCCGCAAATCAAACACCTGAGTTTAGTGGAGACACATTTCCACGCGCTCAGAGAGAACTTAGAGAACTTGTAAAGTAAAAACAAACGTAAAGATAAGTCGCCACAGGCAGACCAATAAAAGATGACCAAGGAAATGTTCTTATCAACCAAAAACAGCAGAAAACAGCGCAGAGAGGATCATCAAATAACTTTTCCAGCACAGTATTACCCAAGCAGAATGAACAAATACACACAGTTCTGGACATGTAAACATCGCATGGACTCAACACTAAGGTATGTGAACATTTCAGAGGAAATGTTTGGATACAAAACTAAAGGACGAGCATGGTAAAGCGATCTGGGCCAGAGTGGAATAGCAGCAGAGTTTTTGAAGGGAAGCTGTGCAACGAAATAGCGGACCCTAAGTGATGTACAGAAAATAATTCGAGGACACCAGCTATTCCAATGATGGAAAACAGCAAAATTAACACAATGTTCAAAAAACGCAGTACGTTAAATGTCTCAAATTATGGCCAGTAAGCCTAAACGTCAATACCAGCAAGATAATGGAAAAGAAAAAAAAATACTAAGCAGACGTATTGTTGGGCTTTTGGAAGAAAATAACATTGGTACGAGACACAACAGCAGGGTTTGAACGTGGAAGTCGGTCTTACAAATATGTGCACGTTACTGGGACAACTAAACCGATTATGTGGACAGAGGCATTCCAGTGGATGTTGTGTATTTGGACTTGAGGAAGGCATTAGATACAGTACCTCATAAAAGGACTTATTGCAAAGGTCAAAGAACATGGTACGAGGGTACATTTTATTACTGGTTGGAAGATGTTGAGAGGACAGGAAGCAGAGGATGTGGTACTTGAAGAGAGGGAATCAGATGGAAGAAAGTGACAAAGCTCAGTTGTGAGGGATCAATTCTTTGGACCCATTGTTTCACGATATTCATGAATATTGGACATAAATGTAACATCGGAGCTTAGCGAATTGCAGATGATCCCAAAGTTATATAAGGACACAATAGTGAAGGCAGAACACGAAGACTGGATCGTCTACAACGAGGAATCAACAAAACTCCGCAATGGGCGAAAACAAATGGCAAATGGTCATTCAACATAGATAAATATTCAGTCCTTCATTTTGGACAAAGGAATCCGATGTACAAATAGTACATGAATGGGACAGAACTAAGCGGTAAAGACGAGGAGAAGGATCTGGTATATATGTTTAGTACAACAATGAAGGTCAGCAAGCAGTGCTCACAAGCAGCAAAAAAGGCAAACAAGGGGTTGGACATCATCAAGAGGAACTTCAACAACTTCGACAAAGACACCATACTCAAGCGTTACAAGTCGCTGGTTAAGGCCCATCTGGGACTATTGTGTGCCGGTCTGGAGACGTATCTTCGGAAAATATTAAATTACTGGAAGATATTCAAAGCAGAGTGACAAAAGTATACCCAGGATCAGACCCTCACATGCACAGCGATGCAGAGAGGGTTACAATTGCGCTCAACTTAATGGACCCTAGAAAAGCGGCATGCACGTCAAGAACTCATAATAGGTATAATATAATTAATGGAACACCAAGTTGACTACGCCGATTTAGCATCAAATTGTGGGGCAACGAGTACGACAGCTCAAGCAGGAGAAACCGACCAACTGCAGTAAGAGAAGTCATGGGAACAGTCTTACTTCAAGGGTATTTGGAAGACTTGGAATGAGCGGCCAGGGGAAGTAGTCATGCACCCACAGAATCATATTCAAGAGCCGTCTAGAGGCAGAGCCGTAGGATCTTCAAGGTTTTGAAAAAACTACTATCCTTAGGCCATCTTTTCAGAAGATGGCCATCCAGGTAAATCCAGGTACTACCGTAAGTAACTTCTCGGGGGCATACCTTCCATTCATAAGGATTCAGGCATATTTTTGCACATGGATGGCAGTTTTAATTCTGGCTCCCCGGTAATATTATCTTTATTTACTGTCCATCTTCCAAACAGAAGCAGTGGGTGCCCTGCAAATCATCTGTGGTACAGACTATAAAATCAAGCTTCTCGGTGTAACAAGAGAAGTCTCATCATGTCCCAGGAAGATCCTGTGAAGCTGATCAGCTATTCTACCGGTATTGTTACGACAATATGAATACAGGTAATGTGCTATATTTCATTCCATCCCCTTTTATACCCATTCCCCTATCGGTCTGGAGCTGTGTCAATCTCATGCAGTTTGTTGCTTTCCATTTGTTGTGGAATACTGCAAAATAGGCCTAACTCTTCATCATGGAAGCAGTCTGCCACAGACCTTTCCCCCTTTCGCCTGAGCAGATTGGAGAATGCCAGTCATGCCCCCCGTTTCTTGAAGCTCTCTTCAAATCACGATTCTGTGAAAATTGACCGGGTTTTGTAATGTCCATGCGGGGGCCACTCCGCAGGGACTCCTAGGGTGCATTGGTGGTCAGCGTTCACTGGCGCTCCAACTTCGGAGAGTGGGATCAAAATCAGCGACACTTTGCAAAAGCAAACATTCCAGTTCAAAACCCAGGCATCCACAGGGATGTTTTCCCCTGGTGGCGTACTTGCATTTGTGATGGGTGAGGTCTTGGTCATGATTACATTTTGATGCAGGGGACCCTTTTGGGGGTTAATACACTGGGGGTATGCTTACAGGATATTTGTATGAGAGGTCTTTCGGTCGTGCTGTGAGAGTCGAGAAAGTGGTGTTGGTCTGATAGTCCACTAGGGGACAATATCCATTTGCAATCTCCGAGGTGTAGGCTAAGGTTAATGCTGTCCCAAGGCATAAATCTTGTCATCATCTTGATGGCAAAGATTCCCGATAGATAGCTTCAACATTGGGTTGGATTCGTTGAATGACATGACAGGAAGATTCATCACACAATTTGTCTTCAAACTGGTTTGTGGTATGTCAAATGTTATTTAATCTTGAAAAGTTTTGTATGTCTCCATCCTGTTCCCCAAGATTCACAGTCTCATGAATCGTTTCCATTAAAGATACTGTCATCAGCACCCTGGAGGATCGTGCAACCCTAAATAATTGACAATAAAATTGAGTTACACCAGCATGTGCAAAAGCTACCACAACAGAAGTCTAGTGTGGCGGAATGGTAAAACGAACATACTTTCGGGAGAAGATATTCTCCAGAAGCTGTTTTCGAATCTCTCGTTTCGTCCCCCTCAGGACGACACGCCTTCAGGGGCTCAGGGCTGCTCCCAATATTAAACATCAGTTGAAGATGAATCTGTCGACAGTTCACAATGAGACTACCTTATCCCGATCATGTGGCTTTCTTGTAACTCACGACTGTGCCTCTTCTAAGGAGTTTGGCCAGTATGTGCCACGAGTCCACCTCCTCATGACGAATCGAATGGCGGACCTGAGTCCAGAGAGCCTCTTCGCTGGGTCCACTTACATGATACACCCGCCAGGTACGTTATGAATAGCACCATGGGTGGGGGGCAGTTATTTAGCGAGCCCCTATTTTGTTTTTTGCGACAAATGTCTCATAAACAAAATAAAATAAAAGCAAATTCTATGCGGGTGTAAATTAAAAAATCTCTCCAGAAAAGTCTCAACCAGAAACCCTATAGCAGTGTTCCCTGGTACAACATCCTAATTGTCCTTTTTGCCATCGACTTCCTTCATCACTTCACCAAACCTTTATTTTCACTTGCAATTTGATCCGCCCTGTCTCCGGTCTCCGTGCCGCTGTCACCCACAGCCCCGACTATAGCCTACTTTCCATGCACAATATGGAGCAGACAGTTAAATACTATTGCCCGTGCCATTCAACGGTAAATATATCCCGTAATCAAACGTTCCCACTCGTGATGTGGAATTTTCCGAAGTTCGACCCCCATGGGCAAATCAAACACTCCCCATTGTGGACAAAATTAGAGAATAAGGAATCTGGTTAATCATTGGTTTTTGTCTTTTATCAGAAACTTATTCCAATTAAATGAAAATAAGGAAAATAGAAGCATCCTAGTTCCATGGACACTTTTCAGATGTTTCAAACCACGATATACTCCTGCACTGTGTATGGTTTGCACAAAAGCTCTCGATCATCTACGCTCAGCAGCTTAACCACTACCACTTTTTGATTCCTCTTGACGAGTCAGAGAGCTATGCAGTCAATGACCAGTGTTTGTGTTTGTGTGTATGTGTGTTGTTGTGTGTAATAACGCTGGCTTGTGAACACTGATAACTCGACCCCACCTGGATGGAATGAAGCTCATACTTGGTAATTTGTGTTCCCCATGATGAGTACATGACCTAAATTGTTTTGGGGTCCTGTCAGAGGTCTCTGAGGTCCATCCGAGGTCACAGTCTGAAAATTCTTTGAACCCGCTAAGTCCAAATGGTTGGTCTGATCAGGTTCAAATTTTGGGGTGTAGCTTTCTTATGGGGAGAACCTGAACCCTATTGTTTTTTGATAAGGTCGGGGGTGAACTTTGGTCAAAAATAGAAAATTTTTGAAAATCAATAATTTGGCCAATTTTTGCTTGTTAACGAGATAACTCCCACCCCACAATGGATTGGATGAAGTTCATGATCTGGTATGGCCTGTGTTCCTCATAGATAGTACATAACCCTATTGTTTTTGGGTCAGTCAGAGGTCATCTGAGGTCCACCATAGTTCCGATTCGAAAACCTTGTGAACATGTAATCCATAATGTGTCTGATCAGGTTCCAATTGGTGTGTGCTTCTTAGGTGCGACAGGAACCCTATTGTTTGTGGTATAGGTTCGGGGTGAATTTGGTCAAAAGTAAAATTTGTGAAATTCAATATTTGGTCAATTTTGCTTGTAACACGATAACTTCAAAACCTCAACCCCACATGATGGATGAAGTTCATACCTGGTCTTGTTGTTCCCCATTGAATGAAAGTACATGAACCTAATTGTTTTTTGGGGTCCGTCAGAGGTCCCTCTTGAGGTAACCAGAGGTCAGATTCTGAAAACCTTGTGAACCTGATAAGTCCAGAATTGCCTGGCTTGATCAGGTTCAAATTTGTTGTGTATCTTGCTTTAATGGGGATACTGAACGCCTATTGTTTCTAGAACGAGGAAAAGTATAGGTCAGGGGTGAAGTTTTGTCAGAAATAGGAAATTTGTGAAAAGTTAATAATTTGAATTTTGGCCAATTTGCTTGTGAACACGATACTTGACCCCACCCGTGATGGATGAGCTCATGTTTGGTAAGTGTGTTCCCCAAATTGAGTACAGGTTCCCTATTGGTTTTGGGGGTCAGGTCAGAGGTCATCTAGGGGCACCAGAGGTCAAGGTCTTAAAAACCTGTGAACACTATAAGTCCAGAATGGTGGTCTGATCAGGTTCAAATTTGGTGTGTAGCTTTCTTATGGGAGAACGAACCCTATTGTTTTGGTATAGGTCGGGGTGAATTTTGGTCAAAAATAGTAAAATTTGGTGACAAGTCATACTTTTGGCCAATTTTTGGCTGTTGAACATGATACTCAACCCCACATGGATGGATGAATTTCATACCGGTCTGTTGTGTTCCTCAATGAGAGTACATGACCCGATTGTTTTGGGGTCAGGTCAGAGGTCATCTGAGGTCACCAGAGTCCAGATTCTGAAAACCTTGTGAACATGGTATAAGTCCAGAACAAATGTTGGTCCTTATCAGGTTCAACTTTGGTGTGTAGCTTTCTTATGGGGATACAGAACCCTATTGTTTTGGTATAGGTCGGGTCTAATTTTGGTCAAAAGTGAAAATTTGTGAAACGTCAATAACTTGGTTGGGTCATTTTGGCTGTGAACACGATAACTCACACCCCACATGGATGGATGAAGTTCATACCTGTATGTGTGTTCCCCATGATGAGTACATTAACCCTATTGTTTGGGGGTCAGTCAGAGGTCATCTGAGGACAGAGGTCGGATTCTGAAAACCTTGTGACCAAGAGCGTCCAAAGGTTGTTGATCAGGTTTCAGAATTTGGTGGTAGCTTCCTTATGGGATTACAGAACCCTATTGTTTCTAGTAATAGGTCCAGTGAGGTGAATTTTTGTCATAAATAGGAAATTTGTGGACAAGTTATAATTTGGTGGGGGCCAATTTTGGCTTGTGAACACGATAACTTGACCCCCCTGGTGGATGAAGCGCATACTGGTATGTGTGTTCTCCATGATGAGTACATGAACCATTGTTTTGGGGTCAGTTCAGTAGGTCCTCTGAGGTCAACCAGAGTCAAGTCTGAAAACCTTGTGAACACGATAAGTCCATAAATGGTTTGGTCTGATCAGGTTCAAAGTTGGTGGTGTGCGTCTTATGGGAGTACAGGAACCTATTGTTTCTGGTATGTATAGGTCGGGGGTGAATGTTGGTCAGAAATAGGAAATTTGTGAGAAGTTAAATTTTGGCCAATTTGTTTGTTGGCTTTGGTGAACACGATAACGTACCCCCAACTGGATGAGAAAAGCTCATACTGTATGTGTTTCGCCCATGATATACATGAACCCTATTGTTTTGGGGTCAGGTCAAAGGTCCCAGAGGTCAAAGTCTGAAAACTTGTGAACACGCTAAGTCCAGAAGGTTGGGTCTGATCAGGTTCTAATTTTGTTTGTACTTGTCCTTTTCTTATGGGGAGTACCGGAACCCTAATTGTTTTCTGGTTACAGGTCGGGGTGATTTTGTGTAAAACTAGGAAATTCCGTGAAAATCAATAATTTTTGGCCCATTTTCGTCTTGTGAACACAATAACTGACCCCACCTGATGATGACTCATACTTTTGGTATGGTTGTTCCCATGATGAGTACATGAACCCTATTGTTTTGGGGCCCCCACCCCAGGTTGTCCGAGGTCATGATGCAGTTACATGAACCCTATTGTTTTGGGGTCACCAGATAGGCCAAATCTGAAACTCTTCAAATTAGTGTGTAGCTCTATCTGATCAGATAAGGGAACCTATGGTTGTTTGGAAAAATGTGAATTTGTCATACGATATGTTTCCTTAGCTCCTCCCCTTTGTCCTTGTGTCTGGCTATGGGTTGTCAGAAAATCAAGGATCACTAAGCCTTTTGGCTTCGGGTTTACCTAAACTGAACGGCATGAACCAACCGCATAATTCTGCTAAACAATGTTCTTATCTTCACGATTGACCTCAATTTTTCATATCGTGCATTAATGATGCCTTGAATGGCTTTCCAAATAATTCCCTCAGCAGGTAGTCGATCGACATTTGGGAAAGCTGGGAAGTCAAGAGGCAGTTTCTAGTTCATGAGATTATGTTGCAAATGGAACGCTCTTCACCATCCGTGATAACGGTAATCACATTTGACAAACTACTAACTCGTTCGGGCAGTTTACAGTAATACGTTCTTCTGGCTCCAGACCACCGTGCGGTATTCTGTCACAATCACGGAGCAAGCAGCCTGCGATTCTTGCGTGCGATTAGGTTAGGGCTATAAACTATAGGCAATTTACACTGGGTTGGTGTGAATATTACGCACTGAGACCTCTGCAATGAGATCAAGTTAAACATGGTAAAGAAATTGAATGCAAACAACAAAGTAACAAAAAATAGTGAAAAAATTTGTCATCGACATCAACATTTTTGTGTTTTTATTAGGGGAGAAATCCATTCACATATCGCAAACCATTTGCGATCAGGCACTTTGCGATTCCCAAACACTTTGGGAGTGGGGCCCACCCCAATCCCCCCTTAGAGACCCCTCCCCCCCGTTACTAATCCTGACACCCCGAAGCCAGCCACCTGTTGGTTGAATGTCAGACGACGGGACCCGTGGCCAGTGACTGAACAGCAGTTTCCTCCCTTGCTGCAGTCTTTGTGCTAAGCGTTCAGGGAGAAGGTACCCTTTGTAACGCCTTTGGTGTGACACAAATGGGATTTGAACTGATCTACTGGATCGAAGGCTGGTGCTCTACCACTGTGTTTGGGTTTACATGCTTGCAAATTCACCAACATGACCCTCTGTCCACACAAAAAAGGGGTTTCTCTATGCTTTCCATAAGGGGGGAAAGCTGCACAACAAATTCCAACTTGTTCAGACCAAGCGTTCGTGGACTATCGTGTTCCTCACAAAGGATTTTCAAACATATGGCCTCTAGTACCCCCAAACAATATGTTCGTATATCCTAATCAGGAAAATGGGAAACAGTCATACCGATTATGAGCTTCGGCAGTCAGGTTGGAGTTCGAGGTATCTTGTGTACAAGTGTTTTGAATAAGGTCGTTCATGGTGTAAGTGACTATGCTCCACCACACAATACGGAGCAGTTCAGGAACACTAGAACAAGATTCCCCCATGCAACCTATCGATAGTAGTCACAACTATTTGAAATCGCAATCAATTCATCCAATGTTTTTCCGATGTTATTGTTACAAGAGGGGTGGAAATCTGGAGTTGTGTATGGCAGGATTTTCGGTGGTTGGGAAGGTTCGAAAGATCGTTCTGAACACTGTACTTTCAACGTTGAACTGCCATTGTTTCCCTTTTCATGGACCTTTGACACAATATCTTCATCATCTCATTAAACTCGGTAACCGCGAACAGACTTATTGGCCAAAAATATAGTTTTTTCTGTTTTCAATAAAAATAATCTCTATATACACACAAACAATTGGGTATTCTAACACCAATTTCTGTGTAATACCCAATTGGCACCCCTCTTGTTGAAGTTGGTGTCTCTGAGGGCCGAAAACTTGGTCTTTGAGCATCACGAGTGGACTCTGGATTGAACAGTAGGGCATTGGATGACGTCAGAACTCAGAGTGGTTAGGAAACTGGAAGATTGCTCAACCTTGCTGACCGTTGAATGGCTGTGTCTTGCTCAGGCGCATAGCCAGGTATTTGTTGTGGGGGGGCGGGGGGGGGGAGTCCCTATTTATGGCGTGTCCTAGGCGAGAAATATTGCTGTTTCATAGGTTAGATGCGAAATGGTGCTTCATTTTATTTTAGTAGTTCTTATTTTGATGAAAACAACGTATGATATTACACCTTGGCATGCTTCACCACTCAGACAGCAATATGAGGACAGAGACATGCCGACCAAATTTCGAAGTGTCAAATTAAACCATGAAGCGACCGAAAGGGAATATAAAGAAAGTTGTTTGAGGAAAGTGTGACCATTGGTTGCAATGGGTACTGATTGAAGTCATTTTTGCTATAAATTCTCCTAGATTGCGGAGAAAATAGCATTTTCAAACATCAAAGGTATCTGCGGTCAAAGTACAAAAATTTTGTTGACACAACAAGGCTAGAATGCTTGGTTTCAATTCTGGCTGAAATGTCGTATTCAGCTTCCTTACACAGGGAGTACATGCACCCCATTGTTTTTGGGTGCGGACCGGTCATTTTTGGAAACCCTAGCACCAATGGTGCTGTAGCTCCAAACTCAAATAAATCCTCATAATATTTCACTTCAGAATGATCAACAAGGTGCATTATGACTTAGAGGACACTTTCATTCATGGGAATCGTTTTGATTCTTTCTTTGTTTCCTTTGACCTATCCTCCATGTGGTCAACGATTGTTAATTTCAGCACCCTAGGCGCTCATACACCTGAGTTTATAAAAACAAAAATTAATAAACAGTCTGTTAAAAAAGCCGGTGACAATTCCTCCCCTTGGGCTCAAATACACTGCTTGGCCTCCTTATTAGATGGCATTGTTTCCAGAATCTCGAGGCGGTGCTATGGTTAAGCAACAGGTCACACAGTATTGCATTAGCGCCAGTATAATGGCATGAATATAGGAGTATGTTGGTTACATATTTAAGGCTCGGCCAAAACTCCAGCCGTGGTTGGCCGAACGTCCATGGATACAGGTTAGCTGACTGGGTACTTGACTGAAATTGTTGTTGGTTTAAAACTTGTAAAAGCAGGTAGGTTTTGAACTCTTGGCATAACACACTCAAAGAAAGTTTGGGCCTAGCCCTTGGCCCTGAGGCCTATTTAACTAGTCCTCGACAGAGGACTGAATACTCTCAAAGTAAACAATGTCTGTTATGTGGACGTGTGTGTAACCCACTGAACACACAGTCAGTCATTGAGGATTAAACTTTAACTGACCGACTGTATTTTACTTTATCTGTTCCGCATTTCGCCCCAACTTTAGGCCAGGCTTAACTAGGCTAAGTAAAAATAAAGAACATAATTGATCGTCCCCTCCGCTATTTTGAAATTTTAGACTTCTGTATTATTTTGTAAACTTTTCACTTATTCAGAAGATGTTTCAAGAGGACAAGGTGATCACCCTCCCCAGTGACCCGCCTGATCGATGGTTTTTCCATTATCATTAATGCACACAATTTACAAGCACTCCATGTCTTGCCTCCCAGATTGTTTGTATTAGCTTTAACGGAACAGCTTAATAACCCAGTGACACTTTCAAATTCATAGGACTGATTACTCATGTCTAGCGGAACGGAGTATAGTTTTTGTGGAAATATGACTGCAATTGTCTGACTTATGCAAATGAGCACAATATTTTCCAACTTTCATTGGACCCATTTTCTCATTTCAAATATATATCTTCAGACCAATGTGGACCACACCTACAACAGTTCATTGGGATCTAACCAACTTGAACCTTTGCATGAATGAAGCAAATATACACACTGAATAACCCCAGTGAACTCAAGCATGTAAGAAGAGTGGACTAAAGGTAGCCATCCGCATCAAGCGTCAAAACAATCTTTAAACGAACTTTGTAATTTGGAATGAACTATGCAAAATAGACTACTGAATCACTTCCAGTCTCATTTAAAGGAATGTTGGAAGGTCAGGATACAGTCCAACCTACGAAGTTTCATGGGATCGGGCAAACTTTAAGCTTACGCCTGCATATGTCAAATTAGACAGTATTTGAATTAACTCCAGTGACCTTGATCCAAGATGGAAAAATTGGAACTGAAGTAACCATACCCACCAGTTTTCATTAACATCCAACCAACTTCCTGAATAGTTTGCATACATTACGCAAATTTGACACATTGATGAACTCCATTGACCTGAACTCTGTTAAGTATGTCGGACTGGATTATAGACCATATTCACTGTCAGTTTCAGGAAATCTTACAAACACACCTTGATATTTCACATAATTAGGCAAGTTTAGACAACTTATTAGATATTTAAGCTAGGAAATCTATCATTTCATCGACTCAATCCTTCACCTATGTGCCAAACCAATTCACCAAAGCAGTTAACGGTTCATCTGTAATTTTGCAAAAAATAAACAAATGTATTATAAAATAGGCATCACCCTCCGTTATAGCGAGTTTTGCGCCAAGAACTAGTCAGATCGTGTTCACCCAACCCTGATACTACATCCAAATTTCGTCAAAATTCGTCTTACCGTTTCCGAGAAATCCGCTAAAAGAAGTTTTGTCGTTCAGGCGAAACAAAACAGCAGGATTTTCATATTGTAATGTATACCCATGTGTAACTGGATGTATTAGATTGCTGTTACACAGTTGCAGGGATGGGCCAAGGAGTAGAGTCAGATTCCCATTGTCAGATGTCATCACAATTCCTTGTTGTTACCACATCTCTAACCTACGTAACCCCACTCATAATCCCGGACCCCACCCCACCCCTATACCAATCTCACATCCCCCTCTTGAGCCCAGTTTTTGTCTCCCTGACTCTCCAATGCGAGTGCATGCAAACTACTGCGACACAATAGCACTGTAAACATGGGTACGCCCACAGTGATAATGCTAACCCCATGCATACCTTCCTGCTTCATCCCATAGCTATGTGACTGTTTCCGAAAGGGGGGCAAATCCTCACTGGGCAACCATTTGCTGTGCCATAGTGAATGTTTCTTTCCCAGCCAAATTGATTTTTGTGTGAATTAATAGACAACAAAATTTCCCAATTTCCAATGGCTCTATATTCCCCCAAAGATGCCAGCAGGAGGCCTAAGCTCTTAGGCCACTTGCTATGATTTTGTACAGGGACGCACACTTAGCCATAGAGCAGAAAAGTGCATATCTGAAGACCACCTTGCAAATAACATGAATTCAATCTTTGTTGAAATGTGTTTGTATCATCAACCCATCTACATGCCTGTTTTTTTTAATCTGATGATAATATCGAAAACCGTCCGATACGCAACCCTTCCAACCCTGGCGGCGCCGACTCGTCGTGTTGACCTACTAGTACTTTCCTAGACTAGTATTAATGCTAAACTAGCTAATAGGCCTAGGCGCTACAAATTATGGGTATAGGGTCCAACGCTACGACCAGCCCCTGTGCTTCAAGCCTTCGCTGCGAAATGCTCCCAAAAACCTGATTTCAAGTGTCTAATCGATCGCGATCGAAGTTTTCCTCTCTAAAATAAATATCCTTCATGGATCAAGTCCCATATCTCACTGCTTACTATGGGGAAGGCATGATTACTTAATGGAATAGCCCTCTAGCCTTCTCATGTGCCTATGCGAATGCGCTCGGCGGTCCGTCCTGGAATTGGCATTTCCCATTTGAGGTTATGTCGACAATGATATACAGTAACATTAGATCGCGACGTCATATCCTCTCTCCGAGTGCAGTATGGGGTGGTGGAAAATGAGGAGGATCATGGGAAATATGTTCAACTTTTCCATAAATGAACATTAAACTACCTCAGATACATGACATGCAGTTAAATATTTCTGAACATGCAGATGAGACACTTAGAAGTAATTTGGGAATATCCATCCTCTTGATAGGAAAATGCATTTTGTATATTTCATTCACAAATATTCCTTTATTTCCTCTTTAATATGACCCTTTGATTGGACCTTCACAAGGTCAAGTTGTCCCAGGGGTCAATGAACATTTCTTCCCAAGTTCGTTGCCACATCCATCAAGTCTGACGTTGAGGGGCCTATAATACTCTTTTGCACCAGATTTACGTTTTAAATCTAATACAATTATTTGACGTTCCATCAAAAACCTGAGTACAATCTAAAGAACACTACCCAAGAACTTATACTGAGTTCAGACAATCTAATGCTTTTGTAGGAGAAGATAATTTTGTAATTTGAGTGCAAAATTGCCAGTAGTGATGCTTTAATGACCTTTGACCTTGACCTTCACAAACACAAACATATAAACAAGAGTGCCACTGGCACTCTTGTTTTTTTAATTTTGGTCAACATCAAGCAAAGATTGATCAATTGGCAGCCCAAAAGACATAGTGGGATTCAAATTGTGACAACACAGGATAGTAGATAATGAGATAGATCGATAAATAGATATATGATAGTAGATAATAGATTAGATAGATAGATTAGATAGCTAGATAGAATGACTTGGGCATCAGATATCTTCAACCAGCAAGCTGGTTTGAGCTTAAAAACAGAGAATTGTGAAAAATTTGAATTGACCTCGTTAGGCTCAGTAAACATGATAACTCATTCCAATTTGGATGTGGATAACAGCTTGTGTTTTTATAGGTCTCCCATAATGAGTACATGATCCCTAATTATTTTGGGGGTCAGTCAACGGTTTATGCGGACTAAAGTGGGTCAAAGTCGAAATTCTTGTTAGCATGTAAAGTCCAAAATGCTTGTCCAATGAATTAAAATTTGTATACATCTTTCCATACGGAGAACATGAACCATACTGTTTTTAGGGCAGACCGGGTAATAAGTGTTGTAAAAAAATTTGACATTGTGGGAAAATTTAGTAAATTTTTAGTAGCTAATTTTAAGCTCGTTAAAACACTCCAATTGGATGGATGAAAATTTAGTGTGTAGCTTTCTACAATATAACAGGACACTATTGTGTCATTTTTGGAAAAATAGGAATTTGTGACAAATGTCATACGTAGAATTTGCTCTTGTGTTGAACAAGGTTATCAAAAATCAGTCTAGGAATCACTAAGCTGTTCGGCTTTCTATCAAACTAGATTTTTTCTCCCTCTTCAGAACACACATTCTGCTTTTTCCGAAGGCCTAGAACCGCAGAGGGCGGCCAATCGTGACGAAGCATTGGTTCAGTTTTGATTCCTAGTGGCTGCCATATCTAACTATGTTCATCACCAATCGCTTGTGAATTACCTTTGATTAGCTTCATAGGAACCTATTTCAGTGTAAAAATTTAAAGATTTTCAACAGAGCCATGATGAAATGGGAATATTCACATATTGGCTTCTTTTGAACTAGCATGCGCTTCTTATAGGTAAAAAGAATATTCTAGTCAGATTTCTTAGGCTCTCAACCTGGAAATTAGACTTGTGTTGTTTCTGTACTGTACTATATTGAAATAAAAATAACAACACATTATAACAGGCGGGATACAAAGATATTACTCAACTCGTTTTGGAGCTACTGATGGAAAAAAAAAGTTTTAATCCAATGCAACAATGTTTTCAGATAATTGCAATCTGTGGAACAGGGCAATGCAGCCAAAAACACCTACTAGTTTGGATGACTTGCTCCATTGGGCTCGAGTTTATAATCACAATAGTTCAATAACTTATGTGTCAACGTTTCCTTCAAGAAGGCAAGGTCTTGAAGGTTTGTTCAAACTTTCAACAAACAAAAATGCTTTTACTGTTGCAAAATAAAGAAATCCCAATTTGTTAACATCATTGACAGGATTTGCGGCATTCACATCATTCGTATGTTTGTTAGTGATGTAGCTGTTTTAACATCAGATCTTGAACATAGGTACAGTACACATGTGAGATTATAGCATGGTCTTAGTGTGTCTGTTGCAGGTTACAAACACAGTTTTACGAAACAGTGAGGGCGTTACTTAGTATGAGACAGTTGTGAGTGAAGTGAGTGAGCTACTCTGATCGAAAAACAGAGAATAATTTTGAATAACAAAACTGAAATTTACTCCAGGAAGGAATCAGCAAAAAAAGGTTGGGCTTCTCTGTGACCTATAAAAAGTATGAGGCTCCAATCTCATTTAACCGTCTTTGGCATACAGTTGGAATAATTTACCATCCATATTAATATCAGAGTTACCATGGTGTTGCACCATAAGGTTTTTTTAAAGTGCTTTCATCTGTAATACTTTTACCATACAGTACTCTGTTACTATGACAGACACACTATACCACCAGTCAGCAGGCTAATGCAGAGGCATTCACTTTCTTTTTACTAATCCACATTGCAGCCACTCAGTTGACTTGTACAAGGCTGGGACAATGGCACTCACTACAATTGACATCTTACATAGGTAGCTGCATGCAGTTGATAAAACACTAAGTTGGTGTTCGCTCTTCTTGAATTTGTGATCAGGAGACAAAGAAATGAATTCCTATTTTTTTTTTTTTTAGGTAATAGGCGTATACAAACAAATTGCAGATGAAGAGGATTGAACTATTCAAGGCTGCAAGGATGCACACCTGGACACTGCCATCTATTGTCAGCTTGCAAACCCAAGTACACTAGGTACACAGAAATAAGGCAATGCCTCTTTGGAGTTACTCAATGTGGGGGTAATCACATGCAGCTAGAGGGCAACTGTGTCAAATTGCCCACCCCTCGTTTGTCCAGGCTCAATCCCTTGTGCTGAGCGGTCAGCGAGGGGGGGGGGGGAAAAAAGGCAACAGGTACCAAGGTACCAAGTCTCTGCTATGACCCGAACGGGGAATCCGACCCTTAACCACTCTGTTAAAAGCATGGGCACAATCAACCAAATTTCGTTTTGCCCACTAATGTCTATTCCCGCACTTTGCATTCCTCCTAAGTAAAGCAGATGATGAGGCACGAAGTGGGGGGTACACCTCTGGTATATTTAGTTGACGTACTCAACATTATTGCCTGCAGTGGTCCGTTAGACAAGTCTCAAGAACCTGGTTTTTCAGCATAACCGTGACATGGTTCATGGACTGGCACAAGAATGGCCTTCCGGCCGATCACCAACAACCGCGCAGGCATTGAGGAAATAATACAGGGTTGCAACCTGTTACTGGGCCATTGTACGAGTCTCCTCCTCTCAACAGCGAGCTTAAAATAACACTCATTGCAGCGTTTGTTTTTGGACAGGACTGCTGATTCCTACAAGTAATCTTAGTTCGAATTCTGAGTCAGAATTGTTACCAAGAAAATCAAATGCTTGTTATGACAGAGCGCCCCTAGGTTATGCACAGCCAAGTTTATCAACTGCATGTAAAATCTGGCCAACATAGCTGCATCTTCCTGTGAACTGCACCGAGTAATTGTTTCTATAAACAGACAGAATATGACTATTTTTACCACATGTTAACCAATCTACACTTTTGGGCTGACATAATAATTATCCATAATAAATTAAAAGGGAACAAATCATTCTATTTTAAAGGCAGATTTATTTCTTTCTGATTTCTACTGAAAAATCAATGTTGGGGTAGGTTATTACAAGATGGATCTGATGAATGTACATTTATGAATGAAAAATATTGATCATGGAATAAATTTGAAATTAATCTATGTACATCTTTTGTCACATCTGTATCAATTTTCCTCTCTCACCTCCAGTTTTCAAGAATGGATTGATTGTTTAATTGAGATAATGTTACACAACCAGTGTGTTCCTATTATTCAAATTTATGGGTTCGAAGAAAAGTCTAGCAAGGGCTCATAAAGGGACTCTGGCCATAGGGTTTGATGAATGAGCACTGGTGGAAACTCGCCTCCACTTTTCGATTAGTGCTTCAGTGACTCCCTGGACTGCCCTATCTGTCCTATCTAGAGGACAGTAGGGACCACAGGATTCTTACAATTCCTCGAAACCGGGAGGATGCGGGAAAAGATTCATAGCCAACAACGTGACATTTCACCAGATGGGCCGACAAGAACTCCCTGGAAACTCAAGTTCATGCGTACACAGCAAAACAAGGAAGTCAAGGACATAAACCTGCCAGACCAAGGTACCAAGGGAAGATGCGCAGAAACCTGAGATCATCCTAATACCCCTCTGCGGCCCTCTACATTTTTCTCTGTGCTCTTGTGACTGAAACTGACCTAAGGACCTTTTTGAAGACCAGTAAATTGCTAAAGTGCGATACGTTCATAATAGTAATAAACATCCAGGAACTTATATAGTGCCCTTCAACGTCGTGTTCAAAGCATTATACAGATATTACTTGTTCATAGAACTGATGATGAAGTCCGGAGAGTATGTGTCAGCGCTAGCTAATACAGTGCTGCTTGTACTCGAGTTCCTCACAGGGTCCCATTTTAGCACCTGGTGGAGAGGTGTCGTGACAAGGACACCATGGAAAAAGCTGATCAGTCTGTAAGATTCAAACTCAAACGTAGGAAATCTAACAGTTTCACCTTCACTTTCATATTGGATTTTTTTTTTGGCATGTATGGGAATGGAAAATTTGCGGAAAGGCTGAATCAATGGAAGGAACAACAAACTGGCAAATATCAAGAGGCGACTCATTTCACATATTAACAATATCAAGATGACAGCTTTTTAAAAGTTTCAGGACGAGAACAAAAGAGGAATAATGTATTTAACAAGTAAAGGCAATGTCTAATGAATAGAATTTCAGGAGAAATATACCCCAAAGAGAGTGAGAATCAAGGACACTTTGAAGGTGGGGTAGATGTGGTAAGGAAAGGCTCAGATCGATAATCTGTTGGGAATCCTTTGGAATGGAAAATAAAAAAGTACCAAAATAAAACATGAGAAGAGCACCATTTTCTTCCCAATCAAGCAAGCTTCAGGACGGACCCAAAAACAAAGCTTTAAGAGAAGTCTAAACAAAACATGAATGGACTATCAGTCTGGTAAGGTACCTGCGTGAAAATAGTCAGGTGTCTTGTAGTTAGGATAAAGATAGTTTAACAGAACGTTCCTACCACATGTGACTATATAGTGCCACCAAGGTGTAAATTTGGAGGAGGGGGGGGGGGGATGGGGGGGCTGTGACACCCATTTGTGAGAAAAAAGTTTGGTAATGAGTGCTAAGAGGCCATCTCTGAGCACAAATGGTTGGTTTGTAACCTCATAGACCGGGCACTGGATTGTTGTGAAGCAGAGATGGTAGGCATTAATTCCTATGAAACATGATGTGGAAGGTACCCCCACCTACTGACCCCCCACCCCCCCCCCCACCCCCCCCCCCCCCACCCCCCCCCCTCATCCCCTCCTTGGCACGCCCAAAAATGGCAAGATAAAGAAGTTAGGATCATAAAGAAGACCGGTCCCAATATTTTTCGCACACACTCATTAAATTGCATTATACACACATGTGGTATTCCACCAAAAGAATTGACAATTGATGAAGGATCAGTGGTGGCATACATGTAAACACCAGACTCTTTAGACCAAAGAAAATGACATGATTTCCCCAAAGATTGCATTTGCCTCAAGAACCACCCATAGTCAATTTCTCAAACAACTGCATCTACATTTCATCTCAAAATATCATTTTCTACGTTGAAAATTGAATAGAAATTTGAACAGTCAATAATTTGACAAATCTGTATATACAACTCTGATGCGAATCTAATCAGATTAATTGATATTTTCTCTATTACTACTTCCATTGATGGACCAATTCTTTCATCCATCGCAATAGTAATCATGGTCCTGTGGCAACTTAGCATCTCTTCCAGAGGTTATCAATCTAGAAAATTCACTAAAATCCCGAATATTTTGGTGCTTCCCTTCGCTGACAATTCTGAGAACTTCAATTTTATATGTATCAATCGATCAATAAATACAATACCAATATGACAATAACAACAATATATTAATCAATACATCATGTATCTCGCCTGTTGTCAACCAAGAGTGGAGGCTGCAACTGGAATAAACTGGTGCCAAGATCGCTAGTTAAAATTTGCTTCACCAAACTTAGTTATTTGGCGAGCCAATTAAATTTTTCCAGTCCACTTGGAATTCCAGCCGGCAATCACGGTGCGGGCCTCATAACGGAAAACGACACTAGGCTGGCTGACAAGAGTTTTCACATCATCTAAATCTTTAAAATATAGATTCTCTAGAAAATGAATATATTTACAGAATAATCTCTTTACAGAAGTATCCTGGCAGCAAACTAGTCCAGAGGCATCATTTTTCTGCCTGAACTTTTTCACTAGATATCGGCATTGTAGTCGAGGCCGTGTTCGGATTTTGATTTGACAATTCTACAGGTTCAAGGAAGCCAAGCAGGCTTCATTGAAGTACCTGACTGTATTGGACTGGTGGCTGGGCACCGCGATAACTCGCCTTCTCTCATTTGTTCTCAGATGATATCGATGTAATGGTGTAACCATTCTCCACCTGTTAATCGGTGAATATTATTGCTACCCCATCTACCCTGACGATGACACGAGCAACAACATCATGAATATCCAGCAGTCCCCCTGCCCCTACTAAGAATAACATACTCGACAACCTAAAAGTTGAACAATCATGGCAGACCGAAATTAAAATAATTGCCCTATAACTTACATAAAACAACCAGATTTACCAACTGGTGAATCTCTAACTGTACCGCCATTACATCACGAGAACTGTAGCTTTATATATGGAAGAAAATTCAATCATTCGTTTTACCTCACTCCACGGACTTTCCTGATCAAACAAGATTTGTTTAAGCACACATTAACTACCTGCAAGGTGTTCCCACGCCCGATACAAGGCGAGTGGCTTAATCCCCGAGGACAGAAAAACAAGGTATGCCTATGACAACAAATATCAGTAAAAATGTAAACGGATGCAAAATACCAATAAGTTCAAGGTGTTGGTAGTGACGACAAGAATGAAATTTGAAGACATTCTGGTTGATACAATAAACTTACAGAAACAGAAGAAAAACTTAAGAGGATATAATTCATGTTGCAAGGTACAAAACCTGTATCCATCCACATGTGGCAATATGGACCGATGAAAAAATTGTTGTTTTCTCCAGTAAAAAGACACAATCCACCGTTTGTCTGATTCTGATTTAAGAGGCAGCCTCCTCTTGCAACTTGTAGGCAGGAGATCCATTCTACAAAAGACAAGCAACCTGATACACCCAATGCATCAAATACATCATAGACTCCCTATCTCTGAATTAATGAGTCTTCCCGTGGCAAAAGGAGTGTTTTCTTGGGAGGGGGTCGAGGCCGGGACTTCACCTGGACAGCCAACCTCACATATTGAAAATTTAGTGATGTCATAGTTAGCACTAGACTTGAATCATGCCACAGTGTCCAAAACTGAGGGCAATTTTGGGTCATGGAGGCAGGGGGGGGTGGGGAGGGGAGGGGGGAGGGGAGGGTGGGGGGGGAGGGGAGGGGGTTTAACGGACCCCTGAAAATCCTTTCCTACCGAGAGACTGGCACCAATTAGCAGAGCGATGGCTTTCCACCCAGGGGATCGTGATTCAAATTCCAGACGGGTCATAGCTAAGACTCCAAAAACGTATCATCTCCTGGGCACTCAGCACAAGAGATTGGGATGTAGGGACCGAGGGTGCAATTGCAGCTGCGCTGCATGTAATTACGCCCCCCCTCTCACATTTAAGTGCCACCAATGCATTGACTTATTCTGTGTGCCTGGTGAAAGACTCACAGCTGACAATAAGGTTCAGTATCCAGGGCTGCACCCGTGCTGGGCCGTGAATAGGTTTGATCTCCTACTCTGCAACGTAAATCATAAAAAAAAGCCCATCTAAACCTAATCTTCAACTTAAAGCATCAGAAATGTATCCTTGAAGAGGGCAATAGTCCACTGAAATGCATGTTTTTTCATTTTCAGAACAAGCTGTTTGTTTTCATAGGCGCCATGCCAAAGAAATAGTCTGCAACTGTAAAATCTCCGGTGGGAATGTGGGTCTCCCAGGATGCATATAAGCCATGAAATGCATTTTATGCGACCATTGTCAGATGCCAACATAATATAATCCTCTGAGTGATCCTTAAAAACTGGATAGGTGAGTGGAAAAAATCTCACGTCTTCTTTGAGAATGAGGTCCTAAATTTACTTTAATAATGAGGTAAATAGAAAAAGAAAAATAAGTTCTGTAATATTACTAGGGTATCACTGCAAACTGTTTATGAATTAGGTAGAATCTCCTCTTTGCACTTCTAGCTAACCCCTTCACTTGAGTGTGTTTGGTAAGAATCAGCATATGAATGGCTTGGATACATTTTCACTGGTTAACAGGAGCGTTCGGTATGTTAGGGTAACATACTTATATTGCTTACATTAAAGTTCCATTAGCCTTGCAATATTCAGGAAAAATAGGCATCAGTGATTGGAAACGAGGCCATTTTTTCGATACCACATTACAGCCATCCAGACAATTTCTATTCTTGGGGAAAATGGTGAACAGTTCGCAGATTTCGAACAGCCAGCAGGGAAACTAATGTCTATTCCACGAATTACAAATTTGACATAATACGATTGTTTTCAACAAATTTTTTATCAATTGTAGTTTTTCTATCAGTCAAACAATATATTAGATACAGTAGGGTAATAGCTTCGTTGATGAAAGAAGGAAATGAAATAAAGGCTGAAGGAACTATAATATGCACAAATTATAATCACATCAATGTCATTTTCTAATGCAGCTGTGCAAGAATATAAAGTCTTGTTCTTTGTTGCATATAGATTAAGGAGGAAGATAAAATTACACACAGGAAGCACTATTACCAAACTACACCCCTCATTTTTCAGTAGTGATTTTTTGTGACATTGCCGTGAGCAATTATTCACGACAATTTTATCCTGAAACTCAAAACCTTGATACAGTACATGCATCAGGCGACAGTATGGGGCTCCATGTACCCATCATATTATTACTGTTGTACATGGATTGTAGTAGGTACAAGTGTTGTGGATTAGGGATTTTTGCTTGGCTTGACATCCTAGCACGAAGACTAGAAATTTATCCTCTGATGGAGGCAACATCAACGTGCGCCCACAATGACATGACTACTGTGACTTGGACGTTAAAAAACAATAAGGATGAAAGAGGCTTTGTAAATGGCAATCTGGCTTGCCTGCTGTGTAAAAACAGCTGATGAGATTCGAACCATAGCAGCGCCCCCATATGTAAGCAACAGTTTTTTGATCCACATAAAAGTAAATGCTTCTTGGCTGCGACCCACTATCATGGACGTTATCAATAAATAAGACAATAAAATATATTGAACTATTGCTTAAACCCTTTACCTATCAATTCTAACCTTTCATTACCCTCTCCCATGGGAAATACACATGACTCCAGTGTAAGATTCGGCTTCCAGCATATTATTGAGCCAATGTTGCAACATAGCAAAGAAAAAGCTACTTTTCGATAAATTTGTGATAATATCTTCCCACGTATGTTCAGTTGATTCACTCACTTATGAATATTTAGGACTGTAAAGACACAAACTACGACAATAACCAAGACAGATGAAGGAAAATCTGTCGGATTCTAGAAATCTTTGTGATGATTGGCAGTAGTAAATCTCGAAATGCTAAATAGAAGCAAAAAAAACAAACCCTTTCCCCTCTTAATATGAAATACATAATGCGAAAACGAATCTGTTAATACTAAAAGTCAATGTAATGGCTTCGTCATTTCAAGAATGTCTAATAGCCCATCACAAGGGAACAAGGTTCATATGAAATATTACCAAATATAGCTACCGGAAGCACAAAAACCAACGTAATTTTTGCGTGTTTCAACCAAAGATACCCTGATTCTGATTTGCCAAATGTGGGGCCGATCCAGTGTGAAATCTTTACACAACTTCTTTCTATACAAAGCTATATATTTCTTCCAAATCGTTGATATCAGCCTAAATATTAATGTTAGAAATGTTCACTCCGAAACGCAGTTCAAAGTTGGAGTACCAATGGTACAGTGAACTTCACCACATTAATCAAGCAGCCAGCCTCAATGTTCGTGGGAAAACTGAGAACATATCCCGAAGAGAGTTGCCTGCGCATGAACTCGCCTTTCATTACTGACACTGAGTGACCTAGCCTTCAGTGGTTCTACTTGTGGCTATATCTTATTTTTTTATTTTTACAGCTTATTACCAGCTATAGATACAGTCAATGGGCATTGAACAATCTATTTTATAATTGACTTTCAATCAGCATGCTGCTATGACCTTCACAGCGACTACTAGACAGCAACATTTCAGAGAGCAGCAGAAGCTTCTTCTTCTTCTAATACGTGTGTCTATTATTTTCATTTTCTTCAGATACAATACCTCTGTCTTCAATTAATTCTCCATTTTTATCATGCTATTATTCATGATTATCGTTTTTCACCAGAACGTTATTTGTTCACGCTCCTTCATGTTTTCATTGGTATGAATTCCAAAGTTTCTAAATTAACCTCTGGCATTCATCGTTTCTCCCAGCTTTGGATCAGTCTGTCTAGTGGGAGGAAAATCATCAATCTGTTGAAAAATAATTTGATTGGCAAACACTTTTGATAAGGTCTCAACAATGCACACGACTCACAAGAGGAAAACATGGAAACACGAACAAAGAACAGCATTTGAGCCAAGAGAATGAGAAGAAAAAAGAAATGAGAGATGTTAATCACACGAAAAGTGAAGGACAAAGCAGATGTGCAGAAGAAGAAACTACGATGTGAGAAACCTTAAAGCCATGTTCGAGGTTATAAATTCAGCTTTCAACTTAATAACCTTGAGGACTGTACCTTCACAGGATGGTTTATTATTTATTGTTTTCACTTAGTGAACTTTTTCTGGCACATACCACATTTTAACTGCTACACATCCATGAGGGTGGTTATTGTCACTACTATTATCAACAGACGTGTGTTATGTGTCGTGAAACCCTATCAATGACTACAGCAAACTTGATCACAAGCATGGACTAATGTATAGGGACCAGATTCCGTAATCCGTTGTGGATGAGATTAGTGTAGAATCCCATACAATAGGCTATAGCCTAAGCCAGGCCTTCTCAACTGATCTTGTGAAAGTGCCAACGATGCTACTTCTGCAAGCCCCACCATCGTTGGCGAGAGCATTAAATAACATTCCTTTCGTCGGCAGCCCCCCCTTCCCCCAATTGCCGGAAACGCATTACCCCACGACTTAAGGCGGTAAGCAGCCTTTGAAATTGACCATTATTCAGAACTTTCATTTCAAGAAATGTTCTTGAAGGAACCCGATCCCTGATATTCTTTGCAGACTATTGGTGAAGGCACTCCCAGCTGCAAAATGGTATCAACAATGTTCTTATTTCAACAGTATTCAGCAGATCAGGCCCATATATAGATATTTGGAATCACTCCTGAATGCTGCGGATCAACAGCCGACTCCCATATTATGGTTGATGTCCGAAAATGGAATTTAGGGCCCCGACTGGGCCCTGCCGTGGGTTCATGATGTGGACATATTGATCTGATCAGCGACTCATGCATCATGTGGATTTGGAGGACACTTTTTTCAGGTTTTTGTTTTTTGTGCTAATTCCCTTAGAAGTTTTCAATCTGAAGTGCAAACAAGTGTTACAATAAAATACAAGAAATATCAAGGTTAATGACAATAAAATGAAATATATTTTCATTTTGCCTACAGTTGCACTTCTTGCTCATCTGCGGATTTCCTGAATATGGTGTGTTCGGCGGCCATGCGCACAGGTGTTCAAAGAGGCACGGTTACTGCGGGTTCCCGCGCATATTTTGCAGCTTGGTTCAGTCTGTTTGATAGAGCATTTGAAAAAGAATATTTCCCTGTCTGACACGTTTTCTGTATTTTATCCTTATTTTTTAAAATTTCATGCCAGTCTGTCGCGCACCATTTGAAATGCCTCAACGCGCCACATGTGGCGACGCCTCAAAGGTTTTTTTTGAACTGCCTAGCCGAAGCTAATGGAATCCGTCCCAGTTATATCTCTGTGATGTATCACTCTATGTGACGGTTTTGACAGGATTTTCAAGCCAAATGTCAGAAAGACATGATTACTCACCATTTTTTAAAAAGGAGAACAGAGTGTAAAGACAGAATCAGGAAGAAGGCTGCAGAGAAGAGAGAACGAGGAAGATAGGGTCACAGCAAACTGGGTGGTCGGGGGGGGGGGGAATGAACAAAGCATACAGGTAGGGAGGAGAACACCTGCAGATATAAAACACACATACGTATACCTGCATATTATATACCACTCTGACAACTTGTCATTTATACATTTTTTTTTTCCCTTCTAAGGGCAAAACATGCACACAGTAAGTCCTCGAATGGTGAAAAAATGTCCCCATTTGTGTGTGAATCATGTTGAATTCCTTGTAAAATTGTTCAGAAATCATTTACTTAAACCTTGCCCAAGAACTTACTGGAAACTGCTGTTCAGGCATCAACTGGACCCATGGTCTGACAAATTTCCCCCCCCACAAAAAAGTAGGTGGCTTGTGCCAAGGGGTCGGGATTATTACCCCCCCCCCCCCCCCGGCCCCGCAGCTAGGTGCCGTTCATGGTGTACGCTCCAATTTTCTAAGAACTTATTCCTAGTGGGGCACTGGGGGCATAAAAAGTGTTTTGGCCCGCGTTTCGTCATAGGTACCCAATTCTTGTCCTCATATTGAGACAGAGATGTCCTCTGAAGTGGGATGCCTGGTCAGCAGGACTGGGTCCTTGGATGTGTGACCACTCAAGTACCCCCATCATGTATGCACACACACACTCTAACAAGCCCGATTATTAGGAACTCCCGAAAAAGGTCCCAAATCGTAAGGCAATACATGCCTACTTGGGCAGAGCAGTATCAGCCTTTTTTTCTGCTGGTGCATACGCACAGGTCTTGTACGTAGTCATAACGGTCGGAAATTCATGATTCAGAGTCTTTGACTTGGTTCAATTGACTCGAGTCACTGTACTGTTCCAATAAGAGATACTTCTAAGTCTTCAAATTCTTGATTTACTATTGTTATTAATTTTTTTCATAGCACTGTGTTCAGGGTTGAACTTTTCAAGTAAAACATATGCTTAGAAGAAAGAGTGACAATGCTAGCCATCCAGAATGGGACAATAGCTGATTTTCTGGGTAACAATCCCATCATAAAATCAATCTGGTCCCATCTTTGCTGAGAGTTCCCATAAGTGAATTTGAATGAAGATGGTATTAGGGTGATGAAAAAATTATACAAAATTATTTCCAGCTGCCTGTGTTGTTTTTTTTTTTTTTTTTTTTTTCGTCGTTGGAGCAGAACTGACCGACCATAATAGAATCTTAAACTGTTGAGTTGCAGAAATCAGGTCATGCCTTGTGAGTTTTGATGTGGAAGAGTGCATTAAAATAAAACGTATATTTTACATTGGAACACTACAAGCCAAAAATGCTGATATGGGCTGTAAGCTTGAAAAGCACTCACCTTTGTTGACCCTGATATGGCGCTACCAGGGCTGCTGGTTGGCCGGGAGCGAACCTTTGGTGACCCAGCCCGACCTTTATCTGGGAGGGGGATCCCTTCCGTGACCCACTGGGTGGCCTTGAGGTGACAGGGGATGCTGCAGTGATGGGGGTCTCTGCCCTCACTGATTCGGATGCCGAGTCTGGGGGAAAAGGAAGCTGGTCCATTAATGTCTGATGTGTCCAAAATGATTTCACTTAAAAATACCAATGGTGATGGTACAGTTGTGAATTGTCAGTTCATGGAGGCAATCTTTGGAATGAAGATTACTGCCTTCTGCAGTGTGACTCTTTGTGTCCCAGTGGCATATCCAGGGTCATTACCCCCCCCCCCCCCCCTCCCCTCCCCTCCCCCAGAGACATGCCACCATAGTGTTTGCACCAAGATTCAAAATCAGCATGTTATTCAATGAGGTGAGTGTCAGAGAATTGTTGTTTGTTCACAAATGGGTGAAAGGCTGGAGGAGGGCTGGAGGAGGGCTGAGGAGGAATGGAGGAGGGCTGGAGGAGGGCTGGCGAAGGGCCAGTAGCCAGGAACGAATCACCAAACCTCTCCCTCATCACACAATGCCTCAGGGGCCAACAGTAAGGCCCAATGAAGCCAGCTAACCGACCAGTGTTCGCGCTAAGGCGCGGGATTGCGGGATTGCCGCATACTCATCCATAATCTCGCAGCGAATAAATTGTGTGCGGGAAATTCCCGCACAGATTTTCTCAACATGGTCGCAAAAATAGTGGGTATAATAGGGTTGCGCGATTCATATATCGATCGATAGCTGAAAAGAATTCATTACAACGTACGTATGGCAAACATCACATGCATGTGACCACTGTAGTGCTGGTAGTACTAGTACGTAGGCAGAATACATACTACTACATCTTCATACATACGTACGTATATATGTAACAAGCCAGCCCCACGAAACAGGTCGCTACTGCAATTACCAGACCGAACATTAACTTGAGTATTTAGCAAGGAAACGAAGCAAAGCACGATCTAAAATTAGTCGTAAAAACCACCAAATCAATGCTAAACATATGTATGAGTGTTTGATCAACCAACTGTCATAATCAATTCAGTTCCTTCATTCAAAGAATTGTAGGCTAACGCAAATTATATTGACGATCAACGATATTGATATCGACGATCGTAAAATGAATCCACTCCTATGGGAAAATGCTATTGAAGGTAAGTGTGTGCGAGAGGTTCTTGCCGTCGGTCCGTAGACTTGGTGGCGTTGATGCAGTGGTGAATTGAGAGCATATGGACATGCTCGGCGAACAGCTCAGGTGATGACCTCACGTGTTCCAACAGGGCTATGTTAAAAGTAGGGGGCACAGCATTGTGCGAGTGAGCTAAAGTTTAGCAACATCAAGCTTTGCATTTACTTACTGGATATTCAGCAAATAATGCAAATACGCATTTCGCAACACCGTGTGAGTTTTAATAATCAATTTTAAAAGATTGCAGATAAAGTTGGCTATTTACGCAGCGTGCGGCTTGTGGAATCGGCAAACAATACAATATATGACGCACTGGATTTGGTAATTATTTCATTAGTACTGGTAATAGTAATTGTGCATTTAACCGTCGGTGCTGCGAGTACTAACCGGTGCTGCGAGTATCGGTACTAATAATAACGATACCGGGATACCGCGCATCTAGTTTAATGGCCACAATACATATGTTGACGTTAAGCGTGATCTTAGCACATGCAAACGAGGTTTGCATGCCATACATCGTTCAATTGTGCAGGACATGGGAGAAAATCACTGTTACGTACTAGCAGTCAATACAGTTACATCAACACAGCAGTCGGTATTATGATTGATCAGAGTGCTTCTCATTGACTTTTCATCACGAACTTCACAGGTTACAAATTCTATTGACGCATGTGCTCTTGTAGCAAAAATCCCTGTCAAATCACGTAGTAAACACTGCAATCTGATTTTTTTTTTCAAATAACATTACGTGGTGGAACAACAATATAATGGGTAAATATTAATACTTTTCACCAAAGTCTGAGCACAGTATTCACTAGGTAGGTATTCAAACAGTGGATTTTAGTTTTAGGCTGAACTGGGTATGTATTAAAGTGGATAGCAAATTCAACAGCATGCATACCCTCTGAAATTAAGGGTAATAATTATTAGATTTTGCACATTTTCCCTGCAAAATACAATTTTGCCATATGACAACATGGATCAGAAAAAAAATGCTGATGAAAGATGTGCCTTTCAGTGGGATATGGTACCTTTTTCTGTGCTGTAGGATTGAAAAAAAGGTCTCAGGTACCAGGGTATTTAGGTCTAATGACCAAACACAATATATAGGCTTATTAGAAGTGCATGAGTAGTAAGTGAAGGGACTAAGATACTGTCGGTACCACAGGGCAAGTCATAAAGTTAGTTATTGAAGTTATTTTTTGTTGTCGCCCATGGGCCTGAACTTCGCGGGGGAACTAGTGCGAAAAATGGGGCAGGAAGAATAGGTCACCCCAGATTTCAAAATCCCTCCCCCCAAAAAAATTCTTGTACCGACTCTATCCCAGATGCACCATTGGAAGAATAGATGACCAAATAGAATTTTACGCCACATCAATACATGCACATAATTAAATTTGTCTGTGCAGAGGATAGATCCTATTCAAGGCCCAGGAAGGGTACGGACCTGGACATTGCACATCTTTGTCAGCTACAAATCCTTCACCAGGTACACGGAATACGGTAATGGCCTCTTTGGCAGTACTCATGTGGGGGTGGTTGCCGACTGCCTACCCCTCGTTTGTCCCGTCTCCAATCCCTTGTGCTGAGTGCCCAGCAAGAAGGCAATGGGTACCATTTCCAAAGTCTGCTGGTATGACCCGACCAGGATTTAAACCCAATCTCCTGGTGGGCTGAGCCCCACCAATTGTGCAGCCACGTATGTATGTCTCATACAGTGTTTTTCCAGTTGAAGGTTGGTTCATTTTCCCCCTTCAGTCACCTCTTATGACAGGCCAGGGATAATAATTGAAACACAGAGGAGTGTGAATCAATTTTAGTAATCTGAAACCAACAATCCGTCAAGTATAGGCAGTCACCATAGACCAATTGTACTGGGAGCTCCTTTCGCCGAGTGTCATTCTCAGTCTTTTAGCAAGTTCTGTAGGAAATAGGTCTTGCCGATACAAGGAAGCATTGTGACAGCATCCTTCGTATAGTCTTATATTTCTATGGTCTTAAAACCTGTATTATACATGTTTTGTATTTTTGACCATTTCATACATGTTTTACTGGGATGGAATAAGCTACAATTCCTTTTATGGTTGATAAGATTCTCATATTTTATAACAGTAATAATAATCTGCGTATTCCTTCCCAATAAGCGCCCCTTCCCCAAAAGCGCCCACCGAACTCCCTTGCAATGCAGGTTGTACCGATTTAGTCAGGAAGAGTTAGGCCTGGGATAAGCAACATTACAGTACAAGTGTGAGTTAGGCTATGCCAGGTATTTCAGAGAATAAGACAAATAACTCAACGAAAGGGATGATTCTTCTCCTTTCATTCCCAGGGAGTGTCCAAAATGAAAACCTTCCGGTTAACTCCTGAAATTTTGCAAGCGCACCGGACACTTATCGGAATGAGTATGGCAAAAATGTGCGCATATCCACTAGATGATGCCGGAGCACAGACAACAAGGCAAAAAGAGCCAAAAAGAAACCCAACAGATCAAATGAGAAATTACTGATAAGCTTTGAGACTCGAGATGAGTTTTCAAGCCAGTTTTGAATTCAGGACGACCTTGCAAGCTCTGAGGCAGCAAATTCCAAATACGTGGAGCAGCCACACTGAGAACCTATTCAACCACTTGTAGAAAGGAGTAAGGGATTACCTGGTAAGGGCCTCTCCTCACCCTCGTTATTGTGTTAATCTCCCCCGCCGGCGTCGCGAGACGGCGGTGTGATGACCTTCTTGTGCCTTGTGGTCACAACGGTGGGCGGCTAGCAGGTGTTTAAGCTGTTGCGTCTGTTTCACTGTGGGTCGAGAAGCGCAAGAGAATGCTGCGATGTTGTGTTCCATTTACCCCTTGCATGGACCCGGACAGGATTTCATTGTGCACACTCCGCAGTCACAAAATTTGACAATTTTCTCAAAAAGTTATTAACAGGAAAATAAAGGCGATCAGTTGCTACAATGGAAGTGTAATTTTGTTAAAAAACAAACAAAAATGATCAAACCAGTCACAGAAGCAGAGAGTATCTTGCCAATTTCTGTAATTAGGCTAGAAGCTTAGGCTTCAGATTTAGTGTTGCTAGGTATATGACAAGCTGACAAATCAATGTCAATTAATGATTGACAGTGACCAATAGAGACCTACCCTTCTCCCTGACTGTCTGCTTCTGTACCTCTGGTAGGAGGAAGCTACTGACTAGCTCAGCCACAATCTCCTCGGACGCCAGGTCTGGTCTTCCTACAAATCAGAAGAAACAAAAACATCATCAAATAATATTCTCACAAAATGAATCATATTCCTGTTGTATTCAACCGAATCTCAACAAGTACATGTTCTGTTGGAGAGATACAATGCACATGTGGGAAGACTGAGTACAATTAGGCAGGAACAACAGCAATGGGAGCTGTGTACTGTTTTCCACGATCGGAAATACCCTTCTCCGAAGGTCGCCTCACTAAACTTGCTGTATCCAAGCTAAATTACAAATCAATGTTACATCTCCAAAAGTAATAATTGCTAATGATAAGATATTGTGTCAAAGGTCATAGGGGAACGACCGCAGTTCGACGTTCAACTTACAGTGTGTAGAATGATCTTTTGAAACTCCCCCTTCCCGAAATTACGCATCCTGCCATCACAAAACTTCACAGATTTCCCCCCATACTTATCAACAATAACATCCGTGAACATGCGATGAATTGGTTTGCATTTTGAAATGGTGGTGACAGCCGTAACCATATTGCTATGGGGGGAACCTGACCAAATCTCGTCTATTCCCCCGAACTGTTCTGTGGTGAGCATGCGCACTCAAACTACAACATGTCTAATTGGGACACATGTCTTACTTGTCTTCCAGCTCATAGGCTATGTCGTTGATCTGCTCAGGCGAGGGCCGTACCTCGAGTCGGGCCTGTCTGTCTGCCGTCATGTCGTTAGACATCAGGATCATGTCTTCCAGATAGGTCTCCACACTGTTCTGATGTACCTTCACACCTTGGGTAGGGGAGTGGGGGGGGGGGGGCGAAGCATCAAAATTGTGTGTCAATGAACTCAATAACGGGAGTTAAGTCAAAATGTTGGGGTTGTGTGTCAGATTGTTTGAATACCCCATCACAGTGTAATCTGAAGCTGAGTATCAGTGGAAACATAGTGGTACCGTTTAACTAGCCAGTGCTAGGCCATGCTGATATCACACAGGAATATTGTTCACTCAGGATACTAACCTTGATGCATTTTAGGTTCAATGATGGATGACAATATCTCTTGCTATTATGGTGTTATATGGACCATTCCATTTTGTGAATCTTGGGAAATTTTCAACATTTTCTCTTTGTGCAATATATAATAGGTTCATAATATTTCACTTGTTGAGAGAATATAAACTTGTTCCAGTTTTCAAATTGGCTGTGCCTTGTTCAATAAAGGTTTCAAGCTTTCAACTCTAAATAGTATAACTATTGCACCACAAACATTCATTATCGTCTTTACTAGCTATGACACACTTTTCATGTATTGACAATGTTGACTGCCATTTGTGGCCGTAACCCAGGCTTATCAGCTCGTCAAGCTTTACAATTAAATCTTGAACGATGCCAAGGGATACCATACTGCTACAATTTAATCTCTAATTACCTGTAGTAAAGCTGGGGCGGTTGCAGTCTTGCTGTAACCGATTGTTACCATGACAACTAACCTGTTTGACTATCTCATCCTCCTCCCGCCTCCTCCGTTCCTCGACCTTGCCTCCTCCCTGATTCTCTCTCCCTCTCCGGATCTGCGTTTCCTCTCAGCCACATCGCCGAACGCGTGGATCCGCCTCTCCTCCTGCAGGCGAATCAGCTCGTGCTCATGAATCCATGGCTTTCCAGGTACTCCCCCGTCCAGCCTGGATAGCGCTTTGCGTCATGAACGATCCTGATGCATTGGAGAACGGATGGGCACGTTTGATAAAGGTTTGCGCAGGGACAAATGAGTCAGGTCTGCGGATTATACTTTGCGCCTGTCAAAAATCTGCCGCCGCCGCCGCCTGGGCGCGCCGAGGGAACCGCGCCGCCGCCGCGGCTTTGGTTCGTTGCTATGAGCAAACCAATAACATATCTGGGCCAGCGCGCCCGCCGCAGCAGCGCCTCGTAATGACTCACACCCTGCTATAGAGTGCATTTGAGTGTGCACCATGCACTATCAGTGAAGTCCTAGTGAAACGTGGCCGCAGCCGCGAGGCTTCTTAAAATCAATACATTGATTGGTAAATGATAGAACCTAGTACCGTTTTTTGTTCGTTGACATATTTTTATGATTCATCCGCACATTCTATTGTACATATATAGGCGAATATACATGTCCTCACCACAAAATCTTTATGAGGCTAGTAAGAATAGTTTGTGAGCACAATTTCAATATGAACTTGTGTAGGCCCCTATCTTGAGGTAACTCGTGCAACAGTAGTTAGGGATTGTTCGGCCAAATGTACTTGATCAACTTAAAAATATACTGAAAAATAGACCAAATAGATCTTAGAAATTGGCGAGGGGTATCGGGCGTACGAGGTGTCATGAAAATCTCAACATTTAGTCAAACAATCTAGAATTGGCAGTGAAGTTGCGATCGCGGAAATAATTTAGTATGTGCAACCTTTTTTTTTTTTTTTTGTCTATTGAGGAAATCGGGAGCACTTGCGTGCTCCACACAAGAACTCCGTCCTGGGTGACGTAGGCACTGTTAACCCCAAACACAGCGTCCTCGCCTGCTCGGCAGTGCTGTCGAGACTTAACTTCGGCGGCCGTAGCAACGATCTTGAGGGAGCATATGATGATCATCTCAAAATTAACACATAGGTACTGTAAGGTATCCATGGACTGAATCGAAATAAATGAGTACGAATCGATGGGAAACATGGTCTTCAGAGACTCAGAAGTAGTTTGAATAATGAAATTAATCAGTTAATTTTTCTATCATTACTATATCACGACTATTGTGTTATTCCCCTGCCTTATCATAAGCTCCGCCCCAATCTCATTGGACTCGTTCAATTATGCTAGGGGGGGGGGGGGGTTTGGAATTCACCTAGACATCGTTGGTTCAACCATGACTTTTTTACCAGCTAAGAGAGGATTGTTGTTAGGACTTCATATGGAAAAATGGTGTACCGCTACAGAAACTCGCTCATAATACCGAAAACGGAAGGGATTTTTCATTTTTCGCAGTAACTGGAATTCAAAACTAATTTAAGATGCTCTTCCCATCGGTACCACTTTCGAGAAAATTCGGCTCGTACCCGCTATTATATTATACTTTTTCCGGAACTGGTTTACCATGGGTCGTGGCTCATCCGGGCTACGGCCGATTTTCTCGAAAGTGATACAGATGGAAAGAGCATCTCTAAATTAGGTTTATGAAATCGGTATACTACCGAAAAATAACGAAAATCCTTCCGTTTTCGAGTAATTAGCGATTTCTGCCGCCGTCAGGTAGGCCTTAACTTTTCACCACATCGTAATATATTGCTGGTGTGTGTCTCGAATGCAGTATTCAGTCATTGTGTAAATCGATCGATAGTTCATTGAAATCGGCGGCCCGGCGCTGCTTGCCTTCTCCTTTGTTCCACATGAATATAAGGTCCGCACAGGTCCAGCGATGGTTGCTAAGGCAGTCTATTGTGTCTGATTACATCGGCCGCGCGGCGCCTTCGCCCAGGCCGCAGCGATATCCGCTCGGCAAGGCGGCGGCCGCGGATGCAAAACTGTTTGACATGGCGGCCCTTTACATATCAATCCCCAGGCATCACGAATTCTAAAGGAAGTGTATTAAATAATCGAATTTATTGTGTCGTTAAAGCGCAAGACGAAGAATCCACCATGTTACCTACTATAGTCGAATAACTGCCAATTCCACACTTCTTAATCCCTAGCCACCCTCAAATTCACAGCCCATTAGCTCCTATCCAAACTAGGGAAAATGACAAATTTCAATTATTCTCTGTGACTGGTTCATTAATCTTGGACAGCTTAGTTTGTAAATTTGTTGTATCAAAGAAAACGCCCTACATCAAGTGATAGGCCCATCTACTAATGAGAGCCCAAGTTAGTGTCCGCCAAAAATCAATATTTTGTTACTCTTGCCTGATGCACTTTGTCTAATTTTCACATAATATGACCTGATCATTTCAGTAGAGCATGATGCCCAGTATTTTTGATGATGGGTTCAGTTTTTTCTCCCAAATCTAGGGGCTATAATTGAGAAGTATTCCAGTTAGAGTGCTGAGGCACAAATCAATGCTGGACGCATGTGCTACGCTGGCCTCTTGGCATTGAAACTTATTAAAACTGATAGACATATTAAACGATAGCTATTTGAGTAAAGCGCATGAAGCTCGGCATACCTTGTGCTGATGGGCTTGCGCGGGGTTGCAGATTCCGGGTGCCTGTTTCTCCTGTCGCAGCATCTGCTGCTCAGCCGCTGGATGGCTTGAGTGCTCCGGAGCTCGTGATCACTCTCGCCTCTTCTCCTTGCCTTCGTATCATCGGAGATTACAGAGAACAGGAACGATGATACAATATTACGCAGCTACTTCAAACTGGTCAAATTACTCCTATGACACTCCCAATCCCCCCTTTTTTTTTTTTGTGTTGCCCAATATGGATAAAGTTTTCTTGAAAATCTGACATTTTTTGCATCTAAGAAGCAAGCTGCACTAAGTACAATAATTGTCTATATGCCATAAAATTAAACTGGCTGAATAGTGACATATAATCCTACACCACAATTCATAACACTCCAACCAAAGAGCTTTACAAATAGTTAGTGTACATTTTCAATGAGAAAACCATGCTGACAGATACTGAACATAAAATACACCCAATTTGCAGAATGGAGCACCGGATTGGCCCAAAAGATCTATACAGTTTTAAACAACAGACTAATTTGACACACAGACAAAGTTTGGTTGGTCAAAACCAAGGGAAAAAGTTTTTCTAAAAAATTCACAAAAACATATCCACATCAAATGGTCGCGATAAAAATTCGGGAATTATTACCAAACCAAATAGAATGAAATGATAATAACATTTTCAAATCAGTCCATTATCGAAAGGAACAATTTCCTGTGTGCACCCGCTTTGTACTGACAAGTCTTCTGGTGTCTTCAGGAATAAATGCTGTCAAGAAACAATTAAATGTAGCAGCGGAGCGATTGGACAGGGAACAAATCAATTGGAATAGACAAAGGAATATTGTTCGAAGGCAGGCAGCATTGCCTCCAACAATTTTTGATTGATTTCTTCTCTCAAAAGTGGCCATGATTATTTGAATACGAGAGACGCGAGCCAGCCTGATTTAATATCTGCATCTGAATATGTCATGTGCAAATCCTTGTACGACGAGGATTGGAATCCAATAATCAATATTGGCCAAGGACAAGTTTGATGATTATTTGCAGCCTTGTGAAGGCTACCTATGGGGTTGATAAGTCCCATTGTTTGGGGAGGGTTTGAATTCGTCTCACCTAATGACTAATGAGTGGAACAAGATACCTTCACTGTTTAAAAACATGGTTCCTTGGTTTCATGTTGAGTGTATCACTAGCGACTTTTTTGAGGGTAAAATTATCAACCCTTTGAATTCCCAGTTTCGAATGCACAACGGTGAAAAAACAACCCAAACCCTTCCCCAGCTACTTGAAAGATGTCTACAAGTGTGGCCACTTCCACATCTTCTATTCATTTAGTCGAACACCTCACAAAAGAATTATCAGATTCAATGATTTTGATATTATTTACAGTGACTTATAATATTGAGATATGGCATGGCACCAAGCTGACATTAAAATAACTTGGCAGACTCGCAGACTGTTTCCTCTATTTAACAGCTTAGGTTGAGTACCACGTAAGGTTTTTTGTATGACAACAGTACAATTTACAAATATATGATCATTTTATCTCACTCATATTAACTGTTCCTTTTTTTTTCATTACTGCTCAGGTTTGAGCATCACACAACAGCTTTTTGGTATGTGAACAGGTGCAGTATACAAATATATTATTATTATTTTATTATTATTATTATTATTTATTATTATTATCAACTGCTACTAACAATTTCACTGTTATGCTGAGAACACAAAACAATTTTTGGTATGCAACTGTGCATTAGAACTAATTTATGTTATTATTACTATCAACTGTGACTAACAGTTGTTTTTAGAGGTCTCCGAAGAAGATCTTGTGCACACATTTGAGAAACTTTGAATAATGCTCCATGCCTGCAAGAGCTTGTAATAAAAACTGGGGAGAATGGCTTCAATTACCAGGATTGGTGTAGAATCTTCATCATTGGAAAGTCTTGGGAATCATGCCAGAATTTTGAACCTTCCAGTTTTCTCTTCTTTTTCTCTTCCTCCCACCTGTTGACTCTTGGAATGGTTTCATCATGGAAAAGGTTACCGCGGTTGTGAACGTTTTTACGCACAAAGTTCCTTGAGAAACATCGCAGTACCGAACACGAGGCCCTTCTTGGATTAAAGGGAAGTTTTTTTCTCTTGCCATCAAACGTAAGCGACATATATCGTGTGGCTGTTCTGGTCCGTTATCTGATCTAGAGCCTTTTCACAGTTCACAAAAAGCTTGATTTGGTGAACTTGATTTTTGGAGGCAGATTGCCTCTAATATTCAAGGTCAGAATCCTCGTAGGCATTTTTTTTTCTCTTATTTGAGTGGAACAAGAAAGTCAGGACATCATTGGGTCCTTGATAGATTCCGACTCGGGTAGTAGCATCAGCGATAGCCAGGAGATGGCTTAGGTTCTCAATATTATGTCTGTCTGTTTACTCATGAGAAAGTTTGGTGACCCCTAGTTGTCGGGGTTATCTGCATAGTCTTGGTAATATGGCTGTTCGCCTGGTTAGTAAAGGAGAAAACTGCGTGGGAAACTCAAAAGGATAAAGCTCCTGGTCCTGACGGAGTTTATCCTTTCTTACTAAAATCCTTTGCAGACGAGTCCTTGGTCCATAGCTTAGTATTTTCAATAGAATCTGCAAAGAAGGGTATTGTTCCGGAATGATTGGGAGGAGATGAAATGTTCTCCTATTTAAAGTAAGGTAAACGGTCTCTTCTTGTAATTACAGGCCAGTCAGTCACAAGTGTTGTCTGGAAGGTAATGGAAAATCAATCATTCGGGATCTATGGTTGATTATTCAATGAGCTCGTCATGAATTAGGGAGTTCTCAGCATGGGTTTAAGAAATTGTTCGTGTTTGACTAATCTCTCTGGAATGTTATTTGGAAGATGGTACATGTTGTCTGTTGACAAAGGGCATGCTGTTGATATAACTTTTCCTTGGACTTCAGGAAAGCTTTTGAAGGTTCCCATGAGCGTCTCTTGCTCAAGGTTGGAGAGCGTTGGCAATGAGGGGAATGTCCTTAAGTGATTCGTGAGTGGCTTCATTAACAGGGAACAATGAGTTGTCATCAGGGGTAGCGTGGCTCTTGAAAAGAAGGGGTCCAATACCACAATTTGACTATGAAATGAAATAAAAGGCAGATTACAGTAAATTATTAGTGCAATTTGAACCCACTAAGTGACTTCTTGTTTAAAGGGGCCACACTGCAAGAAAGGGGTCATGGACCCTCGACCCTTTAACGCTACCCTGGTTGTCATTAAGGGGGCCGTCTGGGCAAAGGGGACTAGTGGTGTTCCCCGGGATCGGTTCGGGGCCGTTACTCTTTCTGGCATTATATTGACGATCTTAAAGGTTCTGTTCATTCCAGGGTAAGAAGTTCGCAGACTATACAAGTGTATCGGGAGGTCGGTGCGAAGGATGAGCCTGACAATTGTTAAAGGGATCTGGATATAATTTCCAACGGTCTTCGACTGGCAAATGCTCTTCAATGTCGACAAGTGCAAAGTTATGCATGATTGTTTTCCAGGCGCACACTTCCTCAAGTTGAATGGCCAAAATAGTCAGGCGGTGATTTCAGAGAAAAGATCTGGTGCCGAAGCCTGCATAAAAGAGGTAAATTGGATTCTTGCTTGAGTAGACGGTCCATTCAGGTTCTGATAATGATATTGTAGTCAGGCTGTTTAAGCAAATGGTGGGGACCGCACCTAGGGTATTCCGTAACAAGGGGGGATCCTTACGTGGCAAAAGACAAGCAGGGTAGGTAAGTTGGCAAACGTTCAGCGTCGGGCAACTAGAATGATTCCCTGTTGAAAAATTTATCCTACGAGGAAAGTTAAAGGTTTTTATTGTCTCGGTCTACTACCATGGAGCTTGAGCGAATGCGGGGGGGGTTTTAGACTTGAATCCAGGTTTTCAAAATTGTCCATGGACTCGATGGCCGGTCCTTCCACTACTTCTTGGAATTTTTCCAATGTTACTGAAATAGAGGGCCATGTCTTCAAGCTTAGGGGCAAGCGCTGCAGAAATGGACATTCGTAAATATGTATTCGGCCCCCCCCCGCAGAGAGGATCAAGCGTGGGAATTGTTCTCCTGCAAACTGTGGTTTCTCTATGAGTGTTGAATGCTGTTCAAGAACAGTTTGATGTATTTTTCATAATCACGAGCGATTTTTAGTTTGGTTCATTTTCTTTCCTGGGATGTTGTGGCTCGGGGTCGTTTATGAGGAATTTGTCCTTCCTGGACCCTAATCACTAAACTAAACTGAACTACCCACCATGGCTGGTGCTATAAAAAACTTTCAGTTCTATTTGTGTGTGTGAATTAGTAATTGGTAATTAAATAATGTCATTAAATTTTTAAATAATTAATTATTTGTTAATTAGTCAATCAATCCATTAATAATATTTAATTTATTAGTGGCAAGAGTAAGATGTGCCTTCGCAGCTGATAGCATATCCAGGATGCAGAAGCAAAGTACCTCTCGCGGCAAAGTGATAAAAAAATTTCTGAAAAATCTAGAAAGGGGAAATGCACAAGAAAAGCAGAGTTACTGAGAATAACCACTCATATGTTGAAAACACTAATAATTAAAAGAGATAGAGTGGGTTTACAAGCCATTAGCCTTGGCTAAAATCCCACATGAATCCACTCATGTTTGAAAAACTAATAATGAGAAGATTAGAAGTGGGTTTATGTAGCTGATAAGGCCTTGGCTGTTCGTGATTCGGGTTTTGTTTATGTTTAGGCTGGGGCTCCCCTTACAGACCTGAAAAGATGTCATCAAGATCTTATCCTGTTCATGGGGTTTCCAACCCAGCGTTGTTTGATATTGTTGGGTAACCAAATTGCTGCCAAAGTCAATGCAAAATTTGTTCTGGGTCTCAACTGTGGAAAATTTGGACATTTGTGCAAAAGGGTACACGACCATATTCGCCAAGTTGCGAGACATTTTTTCCTGTGTGAAATGGATTATGGTAACAAAAGGAGGGGACCCGACCAGAGATCGGTTCTTTTATACAATTGTTACCCGTTGTGATTAAAGGTGATCGTCTCATGCAATCGGCACTGTTTAGTTGTATTGGGCGGCAGTTGGGTTGGAGACGAAAACGAAATGTGATGTGGAATTTCATCCTGTAAACCTACATTGACAATTCATTACAAAATCTTTGGATTGCATAAATTATGCAAGTTTGACACATATCTGACCTCCGGTGACCCATTCCAAACTCTAAATATCTCAGAGAACCAAAGGTAGCCAAATCCGATAAAATGCAAATTAATCAACATGATTGACCTTGAGTCGACCTAATTGAACATTTGAATTACGCAGGATGAAGGTGGACCCATCAACCAAACTACCAAAACCTCCAGTGCCCCCGCATGATCAAGGTAACTTATTGGAACCTAAAGGCAGACCGCTTCACTAGTTGTGAAAATCAGATGAATCCAACCAAATTTTGCAAATCAGACTACTTTATTAGCTGATTTTCAATGCTTGATGAAAATCTGATAGTTCTCAACCTAATATGCTGTACCTATGTGCAACTCTTTGCTAATAATTTTCTGATTTTTTGTTTTATTAATTTTTAGACATTTCAAAGGGTAAATCTTGGTTAGCCAGAACGCTAATATTACCCGGGGCCCTTACTATAACAACAAATCGGTATGAAACAATATGCATATAGCATATTAGAGGAATGGAATCATTAAAAAATTCAACATATGGAAAGTTACTAATGAATGAGGATGAATAGTAAATATAAATATAATATAAATATGATAACAAGGCTGGAAATATGTACACGCATTTCAAACATGGGGAAATTATAAATCATATCCAAAATGCATTATAAAATAAGAAGGATTCATCATTACCATACTTCGAATCAATTAGTAAAATTCACTCGTGTATTAAAACAGTTTTTAAACCCACTTTAACGTTGAGGGAAAATACATAATCACATCTAAAATGCACTTATAAAATAAGAAGTATTTGTTCAGTACCATACAATTCAAAATCAATTTTAAAATTCACTCGTTAATTTTAGCAGTTTCAAGAGTGCTCAATAGTGGTCAGAGGGTTGAAACTTTGCATTTGCTGAAGATCATTCTTCCCCTAGCAGCAATATACGCCAAATCTCTTTTTATGGTTAGTTTGTTTTTTCCCCCAGTTACATATATATTGCTAGTGGAGTCCGATCTGGGGAGTATCGTGTATTTCAGCAGCTAGTGTACTTGAACATACTAAGTAAATACTGCAGAGTGTTTGGCCCCCTTAATGTCGTGTAACAATACACAGTTCGTTTATTTCCTAAATAGCGTATGTATCAGTTTCCATTTTAATGTTTGAAATAAATCGGTTGAGTTTTCTCCAAAGAAGCACAGTTATTATTCTTGCTGCTGTTTTTTTGCAGGGCGAAATATCTATGGAGCATACTTGCATTGCAAGTCCCCCAAATCTGCAATAATCTAACTCTTAGTAATAGTAACAAAGTTATAAATGTCAATTTCTTGTTGCAACCTTTTTGAGGAACTATTAGGAGTTTATTTAAAATCAACCCTTACTCTTAAAAGTCAGTGGCAGGTTAAAAAGAACTAGAAGGTTTAGACATCATTCTATGATGAAACGACAAACCAGGAAGTCTGCTGAACAGCTGTAGTTCCCCCAACTCTGATACCACATACAGATTATTGGAACTGTTTCTTGGGTCTCAAGGAAAATCGTGCCAACCAGGGCAAGTGTGGCATTCACACGGACCCGGATCACATGTCAGCGCTAGCAAACATCACAAGGATATCCAATTTCCACTATCCGCACTGTGGATGGTTTGAAACCAGTATTGTGCTGCCGGTCAGGAAGAAGGACACCGTGTCCTCAGGCAATGTCCTGAAGCTGGTTCTGCCTTCAGGAACAACTGTTCTCAGTTAGAGGTGGATCCAAAATTTCAGAGGGGAATGGATGGTTATTGTGTAAACCAGGCAACTGGGAAGCTAATAAAATGGTATTCTTGGCAATGACATACCATGTTCTGTATGGCCCTTACACCTGCTGATTGCGCAGGAAGGAAACAGCCAAAACTCCCGCTCTGCCTCCTGCCGAAAAAAAGGGGAAAGTAATTCAAAAAGGGGGTGATGGGGGGATTGCCCAATTATGACCTAATGGTTACAATGGTCAGGGACGGAGAGACTGGGTAACTTATTGGTCAGGGTAAATCTGCTGATGGGGTCAGGGGATGAGTGGGACTAGAAGTAGCGTACCTGGGGCAGGGACATCTGTGAGGGGTCCGGGACTGAGGGACAGAAGTAGCCTCACCTGGTAAGGTATATCCACTGATGGGGTCAGATACTGAGGGGACTGGATGGCCAACCCACCCCCTGACGTCATACTGAAAGTAAATAACCTGGTCAAGGTATATCTACTGATGGGTTCGGGGACTGAGGGCTAGAAGTAGCTACCTGGTCAGGTACATCTGCTGATGGGGTCAGGGTCTGAGGGACAGAAGAGCTCACCTGGGTCAGGATATATCTACTGATGGGGTCAGGGATGAGGAGGGAGTAAGTAACTTACCTGGTCAGGTTATATCCTGATGGGGTCGGAATAAGGGACTGGGAGTAGGCTTACCTGCGTCAGGTAATCTAATGATGGGGTCAGGGGGTCAAGGGACTGGGAGTAGCTACCTGGTCACAATGGTCAGGTCATCTACTGATAGGGGGTCAGGGGTAGAGGGACTGGCAGTAGCTTAGCTGGTTCAGGTACATCTACTGTTGGGGTCGGAGGAAGCAGGAATAGGAGTAGCCTACCTAGTAAGGTATATGTATTGATGCGGTTAGGCCGAGGGACTGGGAGTACTTACACTGGTAGGGAACATCTACTGTTGGAGTCGGGGGTCGAGGGAATAGGAGTAGCTCCTGGTCAGGAATATCTATATGAGGTCCGGCCGAGGGACTTGGGTAGCTTACCTGGTCGGGTTACATCCATGTTGGGGTCGGGGGTCGAGGACTGTCTCTATGTTATCCGCCAGTACTCAGAGGTTTCTTCTCTCCTTTGCCCTTATTCTTAGCTGTTGATGTCTGGAGAGAAATAGAGAGAGAGTTACCCTTGTCAGTCTACTCAGCCTGGTTGGAGCCTGCATTGGCAGGGTATGTAAAGGTGAAGAAGATGAAAGACGGGCATACTGCCTTGAACCTAGAGGATACCATATGGTTTTATTGATTGTTGGGTTCAGTGAGGTGAGGGTTAGAGAGGGTTAGACGTGAGTGAAGCTCATCAAGGAACCCTGGCCGTATTGGTCGTGGATGAGCACCGGTGGTGAGGTGAAACATAAAGTGCTAAGTGATATCGAGGAAGGGGTGAACAATCCCAACCAGCTTCCTGGACCCCCATGTTACGTCCCATCAGAAGGCGCGATCAGTGGAGCGAGGACCCCCACCACTTTCTCGGAACCTGGAGGAGCAAAGGTTCAAGTTCGACTGCTCACATCTGACGACAAGACTATGCAACATTTCCAGTAACGTACCAGTTAGTCTAATCAGAAGGTCGACCTCCATTACAGCAAAAACGTTTGGAAGTGTAGACCAAGAACTCACCCATCGCAACTGCAAGTCAGCCATTAGGGGAAAAACTTTGGTGACTGCTGATTTTGAACCTGGAATATTTGCTTGCACTGTCACTGATACCACTCTTCCATTCATCCAACCACTAAAAGTGTGCCCACTTTCCTAATCTTCTTAGACCTCTTTAGGTTTTTCACATTCCCTATTAGTGGCACTTTCACAGCCATGTTTCCTTGAATGTCTCTGCTAATTGGTGACATTTTGTTGTACAAGGGGAGTTAGTGTCTCGCCACTAATAGGTGGCAGCAAGACAGTATGGCTCTCAACTTACAAGTTTCACGCCCCACAACTCAACCCAACCACTCGTATATTCAGCGAGACTGTGAACAAACAAATGGTTGTTATATACACCTTAATAGACCCTTAAAGTTACCTCTGTATGCCCTTGTGTTCTCTTACCACATCTCTGGTCGCTCTGAACATTAGTGATGCCTGATGGGAATTGGACCAAAACGGCTAGATGTTGCAGAGAAAGTCCGTAATCAGTTCATGAAGGAATTTGCAAGGTGAAGGCATTCATTTGATTCATATCAAAGAGAAGGGACAATCTGAACATTTTGGTCCATACATTATCTTCATGAGAATTCCATGCAGAGTATCAGACCTTCCAAAAAAAAAGTTTTTGATATATATATTGCACAATATAGTGCCCCACTACATTCGCCGGACAAGAAGGGGACAGCTAGAGAACTAACCAGTTCTCTTAAAACAGGATGTTATTTCCTCCCTCAAAATCAATGGTTTCGGCAAGGTTGGCTTGTAATTAGTTGATAATTGTGCCAGTTGAGTCCTTGTAAAGGGGAAACCGTCAAGCATTTGAGCCATGCCGAGCTTTTATAAGATAAAAACAAAGAATTGCATGGGGAATTTTTTAAGGTACCACAGCACTTATCAATAAATCAGTGCATAATTGGATTTATATATTGTGCAATAACACATGAGTTTGTTTTTTCTCAAAGTACAAATAACTTTGCAACCAGATAACCCCCCTTCGTTAAAGTAAAGGACTTATGATGGGCAACTTACCTTCTGGACTTATACAAAGTGCATTTTCGGCCGCTTCAACACACCCTTATATCACCCCCAAAAACCTACGTGCAGAGCCGCAGGGGTCTGCCACCACCATTCTTTTTAGTGTGCGTGCCTGCAAAACACGGCTCCATTCAGAGCGCCATACGTTCCTCACTTCCATACTTCACACGCCACCAATCCTACCCACCCAATCAGGTCGGGATATCATTCTTTTGGGGGTTGTTTGGGGTATTTTTCTGTTATCTATTGCACTCATTCCTGCCCATTCCTGGGATCGTACTTTAGGGTATTAACGGCCAGTGCGGGCGTTTGGTGCGCCATGGTCTTAGTTTAAGGCTCCGATTTAGGGAAAAGATGCATTCTTCCGAGTGTTTATGGGGGGGGGGTTTCCCCTTCATTCCCCGCCCGGGTTGGGTGATGTGTTCAGCAATACAGGGTTTGACAAGGATTTATTTTGCCTTCATCTGTACTTAAGGCCCTCAGGGAAACCCTTTTAAGCAGCAAAAAATATGTAAGCAATATATTATTGGGGAAATAGCTGCCAAGAGCAACACAGCAGTGCTATCTCCAAAACCAAGCACATTTCATTCTTGAAATGATTACCTTTATGTCATACCGAAAATACTAAGTTCTAAGAAAGTGACAATCAGGAAGAAAATCAGGGATTGAAATTTTTTTTTTTTTTTTTTTTTTTTTTTAGGAAAGAGCCTAATCAGGTGAAAAAATTAGGGAATTGAGGAAGCAATGCATCAGGAAATAGGATGCAAGCGTCATTGCAGCCACTCTAACAAACTAAAATTGTGATGGGTGGTGGGACAGGAAGTGGTTAGCTTAGGCTGGAGCCTAATGTATGGGAATTTTGTACAAAGCAGCTAGCAGTGGTGAACGGACGTAAGCCTCGACCATACAACCTATTGATCCCTCTCCTGGTACATACCGCTGCTTATAGACCTACAATCGAGTTCATTCGTTTCCTCTGCGCTCTCTGACCAAAGCCCGGTTTGCTGACCGCCTTGGGCTTGGGTGGCCACACGCGGGCTGGACAGGACAAAGTCGGGCAGGGAGAGGCTCAAGCTCAGCAGGCGTGGTATGAGCAAATGACACAACAACATGCAATGAGGTTTTGGGTAAAATAAAGTAGTTTGTCATAAAAGCTAGCCCTAGGGCAGCTAGGGTGGGGGAGGGGTGGGGGAGGGGGGTAAGCCTTCCCACATTTCTTGCCTTCTCAAGAAAAGAAACATCGAAGAGAAGAAGTATAGATATTGTTTGGCTGAGTGTGGCAATTATTTATTGACAGTTCTCTTGAGGGTGGTATATATTGTCAGCAAGGTTCTGTGGGTGAGAGGAAAACAAAATATTGTTGCGGAGGAACACGATTGCTCAAAGGCGCAGGGTCAAGGGGCCTGCAGTTAGGGCCCCTTTGCAGGCTTTAGAGGTGTCACTTCCACAGTTATATACGTTACAGCAATACCATGCACAAGTGGAAATACAAAGCAATTAGGGAAAACATATTTCGACTGACTTAGAAAATCAGCAAAAAAAGGGGAAGGGGATTATCCCCACTATTTCAAGGGTGAACAAATCCTGCTTACCCCCCACCCCCCCTCCCCAAAAAAAACGGAACCCTGGTCAGCACAATGCAGGGTACTATCATCATCAACTCTCTATCATATTGATCAACTGTTTATCAAGCAATTAGTGTTATTCTAATGGGCCTCCTCAGGTGCCTTGTTGATAAATTTTCCAGTTAAGGTCATTGCCACCGAGATTATTACAGAGTACGATTGACGACCTACGAGATTTTTGGGCCCCCAAAACGCTCTAGGACGCTGATTCACGTATGGGTACGCTAGTATACGCCATTACGGTAGGCGTACGCCTTTTATACGTTTACAGTTCGCGGAAAACCCCCAATTTTTTAATATAATATGATATGGGGAACATATGGGTTAACGTTGAGGTGTTACGTTAGAGATGCTTGAAGTGAGCGGTGCACAAAACCTATTGATGACGCAGGCGTAACTTGGCGTAACGTATTTGGGTGTTGTATATTAAAAAACATATATACCATATAGACGTATTGTATGGGACAGCACAACCGCTAATAAACGGCGGTCAAACGTTCAGAGAGCTACCTGCCACCCAGTGCTTTGGTTGAGCTGCCGGGCCGGCCGGGAGGCCTTCTTGTTTTCTCTTTGGCATACAGGGGATGGGAGTCCGCCAGTACCACACACAAATAACGATATTCTTCAACACATATTATGTTCCTTCAGTTGAGAGTAAACATCCGTTTACTAGGGGTAGGAGAGAGCAACGGAGGAGGGTGGGTCGGACCACTATGAATCGGGAGACGGCTTCGTTTGGCTTGTTGATCACCACTTCTGGTGGAATGGACTCTGTTGCGAGGACCAAGCGTTCATTCAAACTTATGCGGATGCCCCCGAGCGATGTTTGATGAGCTACTATCCAGAGTAGGGCCCAGAATCCGTAGTAATGGGTGCCCACTACTAGTTATGAGGCCCATTGCCAAAGGTACATCTTCAGGCACCTTTCTCTTCCAATAGTCATATTTACTCATTCGCAGACCATACGTTTGGAACGCCAGTCACTGCAAAGCCACACGGTGGCAAACTTTCCTAATTATGCAAAATCATTGCTGGCGCTTACTATCGTTTGCATGTGTCACGTATCGGTAACACGTTAGTATACCTATAGATGCGCTCAATTATCAGTACTTTTCACAAATCTGAGTATGCCAACGTATTAACGATTTAGTAATACCTAGGCGTAAGTCACTCTAAAACGTTGTAGTGTGACAGGGCCTTTAGCTTTAGTCAACCCCCGCTTCTGTCCACCCCAGATACTCCATTGTGTGAGGGCGAGTTCTACTACTACCTGCTACGATAACCTGACGAATTATTTGGTCTTTTCCTGTCTTCCTTTCAACAAGTATTCTCGATTTTCTATAATAAATCCTCATCTCAAGTTTTTTTTCTGTTACTTCTACCAATTTACTAAGAGTTATGGGGGGGGGGGGCTGAATAAAGTTTGGGGTACAATGGTTGGACGATACACATTGGTGAAATTCCGACCACTGGGAAAATGGCACCCGAACATGTGGGACGAGTCATCATCTCACCATCCGTACGGCTGAGGTACATTTCTTTCTGTTTTGACAGTTTGTGAACTGCTCAGAGCCTTTGTCGATGAACACTCCTGTGGTGCAGGGGTGCGTCCGTCTCAGATTCGAAGGCGGAGTAATCGTTGGTGATGTCACTCCTCTCCATCTTGCCGCTCCCCCGTCCGCCGCTATCTTCTTGTAAGCTTTGCGGATCATGAGAGGGGGAAAGGTAAATTCAAAGACTCATTCAATTTATTCTAACCAAACCTTGCCAGCGTGCTTCATTTGCGTCCCAAACTCATATTCAATTTAGCAAAACAAATTATTGCAACCACGGTTGGCAACGCTTTGCGTCAAGCAGCATTTACAAAAACTTGGCGCCGGCGTTTCTTTTCGCCTGGTCACAGCTCACTCCAGTATTAACTTATATGTGATTACTTTCGCACTAGGTTTTCAGCTTACATTTCAACGCTCTATCAATACTATTACACATGTACATCCATTCTGTGTATGTAAACTTGTGTTCCATTGGACGAGTTTACGGCCCGCGGTCGATCGTTCCGTTATGCCATTCATCCCTATTTCTTAATTTAAAGTGCCACGATGCGCTCCAATGATCATGTCGTGGAAGCACATGCCATGCCATTGTATAGCTGCGCCCTACGTGCGGATTATAGTTAAGTCCACAGCCTATTGTGCTGGTCATTTCATCAGGTCCGATTCAAGACACCTCCCATTGCAGCATTTTATCTTTATCGGCTTTACACCCTGGCCTTAACATTATATCTACTTGTACGCTAGTTCGCTCATTTTCCATGTATTGAACATCGATCAGATCTTTATAACGACACCACACGCTGACAAACCTTATCCACAGCATTATCTGCTGCCTAACCAGGACCTTGCAGCGGTATTACAGAGAATTGATATAATTGTCACGGCGCTCAACGTTCCCGTAGCTATCCTATCACTTCAACTCATTCGACTAAAAAAAACATCCACATTCAACATTGCCTATGTTATTTAGCACAGGTAACCAACACGCGGTCCCTAGCTTTGCTTTCTCTTGTATCTTTTCAGGACCGCAAAGGCAAGGACAATAAACAAGAAAAGCTTTTCTGCATCATCAAGACACCGGGTATAGATGTCAGTTAAGATCACCGTGCCGAGTGCCTAATTTTTTAAATTAAAACAAATTTAATTTTTTGCCCTGAACCCACCCTACAACAAGCTACTCTGAACCAGTATCACAGCATGATAATTCAAAAATCCCACAGGTTCTTCTTATAGGCGCAAAGTCCAGGCCAAATTAATACTCTTTTTTGGTGTTATGATGTTAAAGAGATAAAAATCATTCAAGATATCACTGGTCCGGTAATCGCGCATGTTTCGTTTGGGATGATATTGTTTCCCTCAAATTTTCATTATTTAAGAGTGATTTTTTGCAAGCTGGCAACCTTTTATGATTCATATCTACGCATTATAGAAAAAGTTACGACATATTATTAATACCTCTTCTTCAAAACTGTTAGATATGATGTCAGCAAGTGTTGCCAAATTGCAAAATTGCCAACTAGCAGTACTAAATTATTAATCTTTAAAATTCATACTTTTATAACGAACATGCTATGACCATGAACAACGTTTGATGGCAATGATTTTTAATGCACGATCATATGACTTTTAAATATTTTTGGCTGGACTTGCCCTTTAAATGAAAGATTGATTAAACCTCATGTGCCGAGCTAGTTTACCTAAAGGGGATACAATGCAGGGATTATTAAAGCGAGGTCCATAGTTTTTGGAACACTTGTGGACCGGAACGTCGATTCATCCTGGAAAAGCGAGGGGGGGGGGGGGGACACGGTGGACTACAATTTTCTTCTGAGCGGAGCACCGACATTGGCCGGCTTGCCAGGCCAGGCTTAGATTGCAAACCACCTGGGTGTAAATATTTCTCTGCGATATATAGGCATATGTCTATTTCTATATTAGAGGAACTTATGGTCGGAAGTTTGAAAACGTAGGTTAAAAACCAGTCATGGGGCGGAGAAACTTTTTCCTTTGTCCTTCGAAATTCTAACATGTTGTCAGTAGCATTGCATTTGCAACAAAAAATAAATTCTTCTCAAGTTAGGGCACTTGTTTTTTTTAAACCAAATAAGTAAATATCTTTTGCTTCATTGTCCTGGCCCAAATGGGCAGTTCAATACAAAACTTGGAAACACGCGATTTCATCCCCACCGTCAAAAATGGGGGGGGGATTTGATATGTCTCCTCTCCTCTTTTAAAAGTGGGGGGGGGAGTGTCCCCCCAGGAGTGACGCCCATGCTTGCGATCTATTACTTCCTGAGAACTATCTATGTATTATTTCATTCAATGTGCCGGTCGTCTGTTGGGCACCACTGTGGAAACTCTTCTTTCCCTGTGGAATCTTGGTCGTGTGGGACCGTCGGAAATTTTTTTCAGATGATATTTCATCCAATCCACCCCACGAGTTTCCCTATGGTCCCTCCTTTTAGTATATTACTTGATTGGGTACGTGGCAAGATTCCCTGGAATGAACTGGTGTGACTTCCATTAAACACATTCTCCATTGGGTTCCAGCCAGTTATAACAAACATCTGGCAGATCTATTCTTCCTCTACCTTATATCTTCTTCCCCTCTCATCCCATAGGTTATTGAATTATTTCCTATCATTTCAGAATTCAACTTTTTATTCCAAATTGCACTGTGATTAACCTTGGTGAGTTCCTCCCTGATCCGGCAACACCTTGCTTCTCTCTGTGTGTGGATTCCTTGTACTCGACCTCATTCTTGCCTATCGATGTCTTTACTCACATTGTACTGGCTTTCCTCTACACCTGGATTATTATGCCTTGTATATATATTTTGTGCAATTCCTGAAAAATTATGAAAAACAAAAAAAATTCCTCTCTTGCCTACCAATTCCCAGAGATTCAATATTTTTATTCCAAATTGCAACTGATTACTTGGTGATTCCTCCCTGATCCAGCACCCCCGTTTTCTCTGTTTTGGTTCCCCTTGTGACCAGACCTCAATCTTGCCTATTGATTCTTCACTACATGGTATGCTTTCCTCACACATTATTATTACGCTGTTATATATTTGCGCATTCCCAAAAAACTTTAAAAAATTCCCCCTTGTTTTTCCTTTTGATAGGTTCCTTTCTGATCAGGCTAACCTTCTTCTCCCTCTCTCCGGCTGTTCTTGGACCAATCTTATCCAGTATTCTCCCTGTTTACTCTCGGTTGGTGGCTCCTCCCGTTTCTTTCAGTATCTTTCTGCCGAGTTCCAGTCCCTGCCTCCTGGAGTCTGAAATGGTGTAAAGTGTCAAGTTTTTCACTCATACCAGTAATGACTCCCCTAATCCTATCCGCAGCCTAGGATGACAGCTGCAACTCAACAGCAGAAACAAACACAAGCCACAAGAAGCGATCTTGTCACCATCGGCATTACTCATTTCTGGATTAATGATTCAATAATATTTGGATGTAATAGCGCGGAGGAAAGGGGGGGGGGGGTGGATTTTGTTGGCAGTTATAGAAGAGAGTTGTGAGGTTTTTTTCTGATTTCCAAGTTGGCAGAACTTGGGTTACAAATTGGGTTATCAAATTGCCAGTTCCTGATTTTTTCCCCGATTAGTGGTGTTTCTTTTCGGCGGTCATTCGGTTTGTTTCACAATCCCTCTGATCTTGGGACTGTAAGATAGCGGATGTGCTTGGGTATCAATTAATAACAATCACAGTCCGAGAAGCATCAGGGAAGAGGCGTAGTTTGCGGTCTGATCATTGTGGAGATTGGCCACTAAAGAAGTATCAATGGGTAAGGGCAACATAAGGGTACCATCACAGATCGCTATATGTGGGGGTGACATATGTGAATGTGTGGTGGTCTCCAGGCACAGACAAGGGCGATGAACATTGCTATTACGTCGGTTCATGTGAGCTAGGAAGCAGTGCAGAAGATAATCCAGGCAGGGGTGTACAAAGCCAATCCCAACCTTCTGCGGATCGTCCTTCACCTCCCCATTCTGAGAGGATGATCCGTGAATCTAGGCCCCACCACTTTAAGGCGAAATTCCATATACGCGGATGCGGGGTACGATAAAAACCATAAGCTCGTTTTCACGGAATAAATGTGGAAAGTGTCCTAAAAAGCTGTATTCGGGTTGCAGAGATAAATCAGTTGCTATAGGCGGCAAAAATTCATTTGAACAAATGGACAGCAAGATTAAGCAAATACCACGCGTGCCAACGCTGCATTAATGCCGTATCCCGCAAACGGATTATATGGAATCTCTTCCTCATAAAGCCAATTTATGTTCAATTTTTGTTAGTAATTACATATTTTTTATTCATCCGTATCAACCTACTTTTTTTCCCTTCGAAAAAGTGTTCGTATTCGCAAAACTGCGAAAACAAAAATGATACCGTACCCCGCATTCCACTATGGAATCTCGCCTTTTTACTCTGGAGAACACAGAAGCTTCAAGCTTTATTGTGACTGCTCACAGCCTCCGACCAACTCAGTGCAAATTCCCGTAACAAAACCGCAGTAAGTCACTGCACCAACATGTAACCATGGAGTGGAGGATACCAGGACCTCCCTCGCCACTGCAAGTACAGACACCCGGGAAAATGGGTCCAGCTGATTTGCTGATTTTGAAGAGAGCATATCAAACCTTCAACACCTCCTGATTCGGGAACTTTTTAGTGTTTCCAAACAAATATGAGGAGTGACCAGAACAGCGAACTTAGTAGGAGCATGGCCGCACATCTTGTGGGGATGGGAGAATCATATACCCCTACACCCCCCCCCCCCCCCCACATTTTGCGATGCCATTACTTACTTTAAAATTTCACACAATAATTCCTGTTCAATGTTCCAACCCACCCCCCCCCCCCCCTTTTCACATGAAATGGTCTCCACTGGACATGTGACACATGTCTGCTGCATTTCACACCTATGCGGGTGATAGATTGATTGAATTTACATCAATCAATGCACTTGAGAGATGGGTACAATATAGTCCGTCCAAGTAGTAGAATGGTACAATTCCCGGGGAGTTACCACAGCATTTTCCTCAAAGGCTGTCCCAAGATCATACATAGCGTTTCTAGTAACCACATTCTCACTTTGGTTCATGATAGGGTAGCCAACGTTACGGATGGGCTGTTCGTTTTCCTATGTCTATCAACTCCATCAAGTCTGGTATGCTTCAACATAAAAAAACCTTTCCATATTAAAATTCAAAGTTAGATTCAGAGTACCATGTCAAGTATGTACTAGTTTGCCCTTTAAATTAAAGAACAAACATCATCTTGTGAACATAATTAATGTTCAGTAGGTTGTTAATATTTTTCCTTGTTCCCTCCTCATTTGGGGAAAGGAGAAAAGTTGACTGCCCAATCGGTAACGGTCATATTTATTGACAGAAAATCCTAACCTCCGTGGTAATAAAATGAACATAGTAATATTATTGTGGTGGCTATATTGTATCATTTATAGAAGTGAAGAGCCTCTAACAGGCGTCAACTAGAGTTTCACCTTATCATGGTTATCTTTATGTTGCTTGTACCCTATGACCTTATTGGCCGGACTGACACTTTTTTGAAAGCCTTACTTTTTCAATTTCCTTCTCCCTGAAGGCCCATTCCCCTTCCTCTCCATCTCGTCCATCATCCTCTTCCTCTTCTCGAGCTGGGACCCTCGCTGAGCGGGGGCAGCGTCGCTTCCCAGGCCCGTTTGGCCCGGGCCCGCTCTATCATCTCCACCTCCGCCAGTCCCGCTGGGAGCCCACGTCCTGGGTAGAGTTTTCAACAGTAATTGATTGGTCATTTATTAAGTTAAACGCTGAAATTTCTGGAGGTCGTTAGTTGGCATCTTTAGGCTTCAACGTAATATACCGAGAGTCACTGGTATAGGTCCTCCCTCTTGGTTACCTCTCATGACCAACTATGGTCGAGGCACATAAGCCTGTTCACCCATTTAGCTAGCTCTTTTTTAAACAATTCCCAAATATTCAAGCTAAGCCAACGAATAACTTAGGTCCCCCATCCTACTACCGCAAAGCTTTCTCATGTCAAGTTAAACGGCAGCATTTGTATAGTCATGCTGGGACCGCACCGCGACTACAATGTCAGGACATCATGAGCTATTGTTGTTAAGACAACATGCGTGGACTTCAAGTTCTTGACATTGCATACATTCTTTGTGGTACCATGACCTTCAAAGGCAACTTTGACTTGGAATCCTGACACCTGACCATCCATTCACAAATCACCTATGGGTGTGTAAGTGGTGAAACAAGGCCCCATTATTGAAAGAACAAGGCGATCGCCAAAAAGGGTCTCTCGCCTTGTCGCGCGATCGGTGGTTTTATATTCCTACCACCCAACCACTAGTTTCATTCGGACCAGGGCCTTAGCCAGAGGGGCGTCTCACCGTCCTTGAGACGGCCAGGACACAGATGGGGACGGCCGATTTCTGTGAGACGGCCTTTGGACCGCCACTAAAAAAACACAAAAAAAACAAAAAATTTTTTTTTGGTGGTGGTCAACATTTCCTCAGTCATACATAGTGCATTTTGACGTGCAGTGAGCATAATATGACATGCCAGTTGCTTTCTTGACTTCACCAATTTTGTGCTATAGTGATTTTCATCGTTCACAAGTTAGACACCCTATTTCAAATTACTGGCTGGCTAAGGCCTGATTCAGACCATTGAAAAGTCACCGCACATCCCATATTTTCACTACACACATAAAATTTCCATGCAATAACTATATAAATAACTAATAATCAATAATAAGTTTGACTCTTAATACAAAAGTTCCCCCTTAATTGTTTTTTCTCTTCTTCATGCCCTCCTCCCACTCCTCCTCTCCATAAATACCAATTCAATAGAGGTTTGTCGCTCAGTCCAACTCACTTCTTTGACCCAAAATTAAACTTGAAATGTTCTAAATCCCCTCAGCATCCGGGCTATCTATGCCTCTTGAAATTATCTCCTTCATATCCATTACCTTTTTATTTCCGAGCAGCCAGGACATGCCACCCCTTGCCAGGCAGCACACACCCTCCCCGCCTCCCCCACCCACCCACAACCTATCCCCATGCGCAGCAAAGATGTCCCAAACTATATCTTTAAGAAACCTCTGCATTTTTCCCCCAGTCAAGAGAGAGGAAGAAAAATGTTACAGTATTCTTGAAGTCTAATCACCTAATCAAATTGGTTGGTGAGAGAGGGTTTTTGTGGGCAGCTTATAACAGCACAATTGTACAGGAGCTATGGTTTACCCATTCCTCAGCGCTTTATTCTAACGAAGCTATTATACGATGAAGTCAATCAATTCTTGACATCAAACCATCAATCCAGAAAATGTTTAACGGACCATACCTACTGAGTTTGGCGAATTCTTACCAAGTTAGAGATTGGAATAAATTATGCCATTAAACACATTAAATGACCTCCAGTGACCCCGACTTCACTTTTAAATTTCTTGGAAACCATGGTAGACCACATCCAACCAAGTTTCGTGAGATTGCAGACCAACTTGAAAACGTTGCATTAAATTATGCAATTAGCCCACTTAATCACATAGTTTAGCTGAAAATCCTAATCAGTTCATCTTCCTGTCATCCAGGTCCACATGCTAACTACCTCACTGTAGCACATACTGTTCTTGTGTATCCTGCTAACAAGAAAAACATAATTTACATAAAATGAGTCAATTACCCAACTTAATTAATGATCTTGCTGCCCAAAATCTTATCATATCATGTAACACCCACCCCGTCTACACACAAAATTTTCGTCAAAGTCGCCTCACGGTTTGTGAGGAATCCTGCTAACGAGAAAGCCTGTGCACTATTCCTCTCCGTTTCATTCAGGCGAGACAAAAATGATTACGAGAAAAGCAATTTACTTGAGTGTTCCAAATCAACACCCAACTAAACACCCAGTTAGGATGAGGCAAACACGAGACTACTCAGTTTCAACAATAACGTGACATATCCAATATGTTCGTGGAGGGGGATTAAAACAAAACATAAGTACGTCTCATGTATGCCCAATTGGGTGGTATAGCTAGGGAGCGAAAAAAAAACAATTTGTGTCATGGACCCTCAATTACCCTTGGCATTCCCTGACATTGACATAAAGATGGATTGTCGTCCAATTATTGTAAACAATATACCCACAATTTAATAAATGAAACCAAAATGGTATATTTTCACGCATTTTTCCGTCCAAATAAAATTGATAAAGAATCTTGAAGTAATGTGATTCCGATATACCGGTTGTGCTGCACATTACGATATTTTGTTGTGATGTCATACAAAATTCGGCCGTCGCTTGTTCGCTGACGCTAGCAGACGACAATCCATCTTTAACAGTTTGCAGACGATCTTTCAAAACTTTGGAAACAGAGAGCACAGAATTTATTAAATATCCTCCCATAGCCATCAACAATGACCATAGTAAAACAAGGGATCATTGCTTCATATCTGACGAATATATATAGCACAATGGAACTCTTGGTTTATACCACTGACCGAGAGGGGTGAGTGTGCACACATGCTACTGTTTAACAGGCCTATTATTATACTAGTAGTCTGATTAACATTATATATACAAGTGCCCTGTGCCATCCCACCCAGGGGCAATCATAGTGCCTGTTCCCATGAGCCCCTAACTTCTGCTGGGAGGCTGCAGAAGTGCATGGTACCCTCCAATCCCATACATTAAGTCTTTTCCAAGGTTTGGCCCGGACGCTAGGAATAAAGTCATTGGTGCCCGCCATTTTGCCCTGGCTTACCATGAGACAGCTTAGCCAGGTGAGTAAGCTCCGGCTGGGACCCGGGCCCTCACAACGTACCTGGCGTGTAGGGGTCCTCTGGGTCCTCGCTCTCTCGGTAGCTGTCTGAATCTCGACGTGGCGGAAGGGGGGCGTGGGGGCTCGCTCTGCTCGGACAGTGTCATGCTGGCCCAGGGGGTCGATGCTATGGAAGAGGGAAATACGAAGGTCACAGGGTAAGCTATTTATTCCGAACAAATGAACATTATGTGTCATCGGCCCACTGCACCCTTGACTGATCAGTCCAAATTTAGAGAGTTTACTTTCAACACAACATTTGAGGCCAACGAGCACTCATTTTGAGATCAACTATAACTGGCGTCCTACATATCATCTCAAGTATAAATAATGGACCCAAACTGGGCCCACACGGACTTCCTCCTTGGAGCTACGGCTGGAGAAAATGAGATCACATTCAGTTGAAGTACTTTTACCGAGTGCGCCTAAGACTTACCAATTTGCCAGACTTCACCACACTGATCAGATGGACCACTTTCAACCACTGTTGCATTGTGAGAAAATGTTTTCACTCCCTTTTGTTATCTGCAGGACTACTCCTCATAGGAGCTACTGCTGAAAGAATGGGACCAGGGGTCGTACTTCATCGATTGTCCTCAGAACCACGAATGGGCAGAGAACTTTGGCCAACACTGATCAGAGAGCAACCCATTCACCATTGTCGTATTCTGAGAAAATTGTTTTACTCCAACTCCCCCTGTTATCTTGAGGACTACTTCTCACAGGAGCTACTGCTGAAAGGATGGGGCATCAGTTGTCTGAAGTAATTTTACTAAGTGGCCTCCTCAGACCCACAATGGGCGAAACTTTGGCCAACACTGAATGGACACGACACATCCCACATTATTTTATAACTCTCACTTTCACTTGCTTTGTTATTAGCTGGACTACTTCTCATTAGAGCTCCTGCTGAAGGATTGGTTACAGCAGTCGTCTGAAGTACTTTTTAACTAAGTGGCCTCAGACCCCAAATGGCAGAAAACTTCGGCCAACACTGATTGGACAGCAACACAATCCAACAGTAATTGAATATTCCATTAACTGTCTTCACTTGCTTTGCTATCTACTGGACACTAGCATGGAAAGAACTGCTGAAAGAATTGGATCAGTACTGTCTGAAGTACTTCTACTGTAGTGGCCTTAGGACCCACAAATGGGCAGAAACTGTAGCCATTCTCGAACAGATAGCAAGACCGCGGTTTTTGAATGACAAGCATTGTCTCTATCTCCCTTTGTTGTCTGCTGCATTACTACTGCTGGCTGGAGCCCCTGCTGAAGGAATGGGATCAGCGGTCGTCTGAAGTCTTTTACCGATTGTTGCCTGAGACCTTGGCGTCCTCGAACGTGCGCTGCGGGAGGGGAACTCTGGTGCATAATTGAATCTGTCAAGGACAAAAATATGCAGAATTAAGAATGACTAATGCTGTGTACAATGTTGAATGCTGGAAGTTAATTCAGCACAATGGCGTTGCTGCAAGAGTTGGGTGGAGTTGGCCACCCCTGTTTTGGGGACATCCTCAATTGAATATGTGAGGGAGAAGACGACTCCGGGTTGAGTATTTGCAAAAACAAATGACAACGATGGCTTGTGTAGTACGGACAACGCCGGCTAAATATTATTTGGGGGAAAGGAGAAACTTCATCCGAGGTTCCGAAACCATTTCATATGATGTTGTCCTTGAATTTTAGTCCATTAGCAGGAAATTGGGGGGGAAATCCCATTGCAAAATACATGACCTCACAGTTGAGAAAAACAACACAAGCTGATTATGTTTGTAATAGTATTAATTAAACCGCGTGGTTAGTGCAGGTAGAGTGTCAACTTTCCACCCGGGAGGCCTGGGTTCGAATCTCGACTGGGTCGAATACCCAAGACTCTAAACATGGTACACCTGTTGCCCCCTGTTATGCTCAGCATTAAGTCTGGAACAGGGAATATTGAGGGGTAGGTATTTGCATGTTGCCGTCTTCATGAAATGACCCTCTCCTTCACAGAAGGTACCGCCGCAGAGGTTGAACCCTTATTCTTTGATACCTGGTGAATGATTCCATCTGAACAATATGCAGGGCCGTGCTATCAGGTCTGCCCCTTGCTGGGCCTTGAATAGGTTCGATCCTCGGTCCTGAAGTACCCCTATAAAAACATTAAAATGTTTATAAACTTTCATTATAATTCAACATTCCACAGAAGTTCTGTTGGTTCTCTCTCCCAAGTAACCATCAAGAACTATCAGTCCCACGACAGCCCTCCCCTCTCATAGACTAATTATTTTTTTTAAGGGAAATTAATGAGTATTTAATAGAAACAAAGAATATATTTGCAGGGTTATGAAGGTACGACATCTTTATTACTTGCATCAATGGAAGCTCTTCGTTTTTTGCACAATACACATACACAAACTTTAAAGCCCCTAACTCTGTTACAAAACGTTGAACTAACTCGGGTTCGGCTATTAGTTTAGTTTTGGTCAGCTAATTGATTAGCCTCTTTATAATTTATCATTTCATTTTAATGCTGTACTCCAACTGAGAACCACCATGCGCCCCGATGGCACAACTCGCTCTCCAGGACTGCTGGGGAAGCATACTTGTACCTATGAATCAGGGTAACACCTGTAAAGTGCTTTGTACCAACATCAGTGATACACCACTATTAAAGTGCTGGATGAAACCTTTGGTTATACACAATGATTGTGTAGGTTCTTACGATACCAACCCCTCACGGTCACCTTGGTCAATCAGTGAAGAGGGGGGGTATAGCCAACCTTGCAATTGTTAGGCACTGGATTGTCTTGCCGTTCTCTCCCTCAAGTGGATCACCATGCCCAGAGAACATTTAAGTCAATTTTATAGTCGTTGGAAAGACCCAACTCAATGCTGGCCCTTTTGATGGTGGGCCCAAGATAGAACCATAAATTATCAACAAATATACAGGGGACATGTTTTCTGTGATCTAGGAAGTTTGATCACATCACTCTTATCCTATCTGATTTTACATTGATTCCCTTGCTTATATGATTCAGTTCACGGTTCTCTTGATTACTTTTAAATGCCTCCATGGATTGGCTCCAAATTACGTTCCAATTTGGTTTCTTGGTACGTTCCCGCCTGTACCTTCGCTCTGGTAACATGGTCCTTCTGAACGACGCATGTTCGCGGTAGTCTATCTATGTTTCGGGACCTTGCTTTCCAGCAACTATGCTCCCCTATAGGAACAATCTCCATTGTATATCCGTTCTTGCCCATGATGATCTTTCAATCCTGTTTGAAGTTTACTTTTTTAATGAATCTTTTAATTAGTATGTGTTTGATGCTGGTAAGATCAAATTTTATTACTGTATTTTAACTATTTGATCCTTTGGTACATTGCGCCTTTGATTACGCTGTAGAATTGTGCCCTTTATAATGAATTCTATTCTTTCGCTTATAATTCATAAATTGTAACATCGGAAGAGAGATGAAATTGATAACAGCATATTGTCAGGAGTTCTTACGTCTTGTATCTGATAAGGGCCTGCCTGGCCTGTTAACCGTGCCCCTCCACTGCCTGTTAATGAAGCGGGGGACAGGGTCTGTGCTCTCCAGCTGCACTGGAACGGGGTAGTGCTGGAGGGCGCGCTGAACATGGTGGGGTGCACGGGGGAAAAGCTTCTGTGAATGCCAAGAGAAAAGTTGTGAAAAACAGAGGGTTTTGCAGTTTTGGTCTGTTGAATCCTCCAAAATGAACACTGAATACAACAAATAGCACTAAACAGTTGGAGAAAGTAGGAGAAGTTTTGAACATTGGTATGTTTACTTGAAACACACTTGTCATTTTCCAGTATCCTGAGTTCTTCAACAAACGTATAGACACACAAGATCGAATAAAAATACAAGGGGCAATAATTCCTCATCAGCGGCGCATTGTCTTCATTCTATTTAAAAAGACAGGCAGGATGCTGGAACTAAAACTATTACTTTCTTGAAGCTCACAAGGATAGGCATCGATAGGATGAGCACACAGCACACCACCGACAAAGTGATCGCTAAAGTCTTTCCTGACTTTTTCCAGCGAGAGCCGCGAGAGACAATGAGCGACGTAGGTATTTTGCTTTGTTCATGAATAAAAAATGCCATTTTTGCAATGATTCACAGATAATCAGCATAACAGGACACTGAAAAATACAAGCTCTCGATGATACTGGAAAATTTAAGATCGTATACACCGGAAGACAGAAAAAGATAGCATGGAAAAAAACAAAAGATCTATGATGCGTGTCATTCAATCAGCAAAAACAATAGGAAAAATTTTTTGGGTACAGTGGATGGAATTGCTGTATGAAGTCATCTGGTGACGAACACATTGTGTCTATATTCATCGATGTAGTATCCGCTGAAAAATTATTCCATGAACATGAATATTAGTACATTGCGCGGTCCGTGTTGGTGTGGGCTCTGTATGCCTGCCTTGCCATGCGTCCCGTTCATGGAGAGTGTGTACAGGGGAATATCGGTACAAGAGATGGATATTCAGTTTCTACAGCAACGTTCAGGTTAATTTCTTCAATTCCATCATTACAGGTGAATCTTAGAAGGTCAAACTTCCATGAAAGTGTTATCAGTTGTCGATCCATATTTAATTTTTTTGGGGTTTTCTGAAGTGGAATTGTTCTGATAATATCCTAATTGTGCAGAAAGAAGACTGAAGTATTCAGGTCCACTATCGCTATTTTGAAATTCCTTGCAGTGTCGCGTAAAGAATCCCGAGGACTGTAATATATTAACGAGAGGGGCATGGGACAGTCTATTGGTGAGCCCAGTGTTGAAAATCCTCGGGACCACAAGTACAAAGTAAAGATGCGGCACTGTGTGCGCAATAATTCGTGAGCCATCCATTTGGTCACTCTCTATCTCCTCCGTGAATTTTTGTCCCTCTCTAATGTCCCCACGCCATAACTAATGTTTTTATGACTTAACTAACTGCGTTAACAACCCTCAGGATTGTTTTTTATTATGAACAAAACAGGTGTACAGGTTATATTACAGTTTTAAGGGAGAAGCCATTGCTCTATTCGCTGTAACACCTCACAATTTGCATTAATGTGGGAGCACAAGAGGTTCTGCTGGTTTTTCCAATGCCATATATGCTACTTGGGTATGATTCAAAACTACAAATTGTGAGAACCATTTTTTCTGGAAAAATAGATTATTATCATTTTTGAACTTCTATTTTTTTTTTTTAAATTTTTAAAAACAAATCTGCCGCAGTGCACTTTTTGAAACTTATCCTAAAATTTTCATTCTCATGGCTTGATAGAACTTTTAGTCTCATCCCAATGATGTATGGTGCGGGCATGGCTGCAACTGTATACAAACCTCATTAAGACGCAAAACCCCACACCCCCACTTTTCTACCTGGGCATTGTCATGGAGAATCTGAATATCTGTCAGTCAAATTGAAGACAAAATCAAAGATAACCTACATGCATACGGGACATGGTCCTACCCTGTACATTAACAATATATATTTTCTATTAACTAACAACCAGCGTTGCGCTAATGGCAGGGAAAAAAGGATTTCCCTGCTAAATATCCCTCCCCAAAATATATAATTATGTTAGGAGAGGCATTCTCTCCCCTGAACAATCTGGGTGTTAAGGGTTTTTCAGGTTACGACTGCATCAAGTCCCTCTTTTTAGTTCTAAAACCTCTCCTTCAAATAACCATGGGGCAGGATTTTTTTCCCTAGTAACTATGATGAGTTGATTTGGCATTCGATATACAGGGCAGGTCAGCAAAACGTGTTAGGTACCAGTGCTGCCAAACTTTCACAGAGACTGGGAGGAGTAAACTGTCGCGGCTACGGAGGCGGTACTCAGTCCGTAGATCTCTGGACTTGAGATCAATAGATCATTAGAGTGCGAGTTCGAACCCCATTGAAAGCCAAAGACCTTTTTCCGCAGTGCTGTTAGACAAGGCATGTCTCCTCGATGTCTCACTCTGCTGCACCCCATGTAAAGCAGAGTACCTTCGAGGTAAGGGAAGTAGGCGCCGCTGTTTTGGCTGCCAGGGGTGTAGACAGGGTCTTCCATCAGGTTACCAATGACCACAGGATAAGGTCCCGCTAGTCGTGTTAAGATGCTCTGCCTTGATCCAAGACCTATAAACCCGAATTCTTAAATCCTTACTGGAACCACAGGACATAAAACCGACATCATCATACAGTTCGCAGCATAGTGTACTGCAGTGTGTGTATAAGCAACCTGGCTAACTCATTTCTCAAAGGAGCACTTTGTGTTACCAGTCCATGACCAAGCCAGAAAAATAATAATTCACTCATTTGTGATGTATACCACCATAGTTTTAGTTTTGTGGTATTTTTTTGTTTGTCTAATTCACATAAACAATGCATAAATTTCTGATTGAACCGATTTTTCTGACTTGAATGAGGAGGCCGTTTTTCCGATCTCTGAAATAAAGCCACCCTGATAAACAGTTAAGGCCAGGCCTCCATGGAACACATAAATCGAGCCAAAAACAAAAATAAATGCTTGATTTGAGTTGGAAAAGTCATATTGTAATCAGAATTCTGCAATTTTAATGTGAAGTAGAAAATGACAAGAACAAAATTATCAGGATTTGGGGTGGTGATCCACCCACAAATGAGTATAATATCGCAATTTTTCTGACTTGTTCTATTAACTGCTAACACAAAGTGTCCCTATGAAAATAATAATAAACATGCTATAGCGCCAAAATCCGAAGGAACCCATTGGCTCGGTGGTTGTAGTGATCAAAAGTATGCCTTAAAAATAAATATGGCTTAATTATCTAGCTAGCTTTTGAAAATGTTAACGTTGGTTGCCAACTTGAGTTGCAGAGGGAGCTCGTTCACAGGCAGGAGCGGCAACCGAGATTGACCGGCAACCAAAGGATCATCTGAGATTCAATTCGGGGAAGTGTAGAGAGTGTGAGGAGGACGAAGTGCTACCATTCAAGTTATACTGTACGTAAATTCTCAATGATCACTTACAAGAATACTTTCCAAATAGCCTAGGCATACTGCTCGTTACGCTAGCCTATTCTTCTTTGGTGATATCATCAATTGAGATCTTCAGCACATACATTGACACATTTCTGCACTGATCTTCAGTGTGATTGTGGGCCAGGAACACTGGCGAAGACTCGCCTTCTCTTCTCGAATAGTGTCCAGACATTAACAGGGCAGGGGTGAGAAATTCCTGCTCCCGGGACCGGCCATTCAACTTCCCCTCCGACAGACGTGAGGCAGCTTCCAGCGTGCAGCCACTTTTCTTACACGAGAAAGGAGCGGGGTGGAAATTGGTTTGAACCAGGGACCTTGGCATTGCAGGCGGGCATTCACCGTTTCATGTCACCTCACTTGCTAACATGGAACTTCAGAGCATTAAACAGAAGACGAACCCAAAACTGGGGATTCGGTATAATTTTGGGTAACTTGAGTGTTATTAATGATTTTAAGATCCATAGTTAGCATCGATGCGTTGAATTAATTGAGGGGACATGCGCACAGCACAAGTATAGTACTCGGCGTTACTCAGCGGTGTACGCACTGTTGGCTAATGTTATTTGTTGCACACTGAAGGGCATAGCCTAAACTTTTAATGTCGGATTATTCGCTTTTTGTACTGCACGTGTTGCAAAATTTATGAACAGTTAGGCTACAAAATTATTGATGAAAAACATTTCAGCGGTTAGGTGAACTGGAAGGAATGATACATAAAAGTGTGTTGAACCGTTTGAAAAACGAGGAAGTCCCATTGAGTTTTGTAAAGAGATTTACACCACGGACGTCTGGGCGTGATATGTTGGCTATTGGACGTACGTCGGTTAGCGCGTATTCTCGGATCCACGGAAAACTAGGCTCCACCAAAGTTAAATTGCACCTTTGTCATCCTCCAACGTTTGACACTAGCCTAGGCCTTTTATGAAACCCAAATGATAATCATGTCGCCCAATTACATGTCGATACAAACATGCAATCATGACCAGTTGTGGTTGGCTCGATACTGACTCTCTTCTGCAAATTTCAGTCGGGTGTGCAAGCCTAGCCTGTCCAATTCTATATGTTGTGAAAGGTAGGCTAGCAATGCAACAACATACTGTGCAGCGTGAACTCACCATAAAGATAATCGTAGTTCGTGACTGGTGACAGTCGGTCTCCTGACCGTTTGTGTGAATGACATTTAAACTGGAATGAAATCGCGAACACTAAGATTTCACCAGTCATCCAAGGTGGAATTTCAGCGATACATTAATCGTATTTTTTCCTTCAAAGTTCATCGTGCCAACGCAAAAAATTTGTTGCTTCTTCTCCACCGATCACGAATGTGGTTGTTGTCATGGAGCATTCGACTTGCCGGGAAGTCTATCTTTTCAAATAGCACAGATAAAAAAGAGAAGAGAAAACAATGAACAAGTGATGACTATATGAAATTATCATGATATGTTCATGACATTTTGAGTGGAAGAAGTCAATCTGAGATCATTGATCTTCAATTCGATGAATTGCAACGAATAGCACCATGAATTTCAATTACTGACATTGACAACCCTGCATAAATGCACTTCTGAATAAACAATTGGAAGTGAGCCACCAAATTTCAGCATTCCTAAAATATGAATCAGTAAGCGAAGAAGTGGTCTGCTGTGGACATTCCCTGTGTGACTTGGGTTGAGGTGTCCTGCTCAAGTAGGGCCCCCCCCCCCCCCCCCCCTTTTTGTCTGTACGACGAGAGAATTTAACCTGTGGTATTCCTCACCTGTGTGGGATGCGGGTTGATTCGAAGGGGCCTGGGCATTCCCCGTGTGGGTTGAGGGTGTCCTTGTGCGGGTCCTAGTGGGCCTGTGGTATTCCCCGTGCGGGTTGCGGGTGTTCTAGAGGACTGGGGGTATCTGTGTGTGGATGAGGGTTGGTCCTCTAGTAGGCTTATGGTCTGTATACAGAAATTATACTGCAATATTCCATGAATGGGTCGTCGATGAGATCCAAGGGGTAGGCCTAACGGGTGGTGTGTTGGTCCCGCTGTGAGGGGGGGGGGGTGGGGGGGGGGGGTGGTTCGTTATGTGGTGAGGGTATCCTGGAGGGTATTGTGTGGGCTGCGGGTATGTCTGAGGGGGGGGGGGGGGGTGGCATGGCTGTCCTAACGGCTGTGGTCTTTATACTTATGATCATGATTTCGATTTTATTAGCGCCTTGTATTGTGGCCAACAACATCTCAAAGCGCGTCACAATCATTACCATGCACAAGAATTATAAAGGAACTCTAACGCAGGGGTTGAGGTCTATGGGGAGTGTTTGGTATTCCCTATGTGGGTTTCAGGTGGCACAGGGGGGGGGGAGGGGCTGCTGTAGGCCTTTGTTGAGAGTGTATACACTATGGGGGCCATGGTATTTCTTGTATGCGTGAGTGTGTGATTATTCCCGTGGTGAAGGTATCCTAGGAGAGCTGGGTATTCCTTGGTGGGCTGAGGGTTCTGGTGGGGCTGTGGTATTTCCGCAGGGGCGGCGCCACAGGGGTGATGGCGGCGAGGCACGGGGGGCGGTCGCCCTCCCATATTGGGTTTGGGCTGAAAAAATAAAATCGTTGAACGATGTTTTAACCCACTTTTTTCGGAGGGGGTGGGGTGAGGTGTTATATTTACTACTACTACTATCAAAGTATGTCGGATTCGAACAAATCTTCGTAGATTAGATGGGGGGGGGCAGTTCACCCAAATCCCCAAATGAAAAAGTCGTGGTGATAGTTTCTTAACCACTTAGGTAAATCAAAAATCCAAAAAAAATTACCCGAGCTTGCACGCGTGGTTGGTTTTTACCATCAGTTTTCATTTGGTCCGAAACGCCAAGATGAATCTAATGGTACCGAAAATCAAGTGGTTCGGATTCGAACAAACATCAAAGATGGGGGGGGGGGGACGTTTCACAATCAAAATACTCGTGAAAAAAAGTTGTGGTGATAGTTTTAAACTTAGTAAGAAAAAAAACCCAAAATTTCCGCGCTCCGCGCGCTTGCCTGTCTATTCTTCGTCAATTTTCATTTGCCCCGTTTATATGCCACGCATCAATTTAATGCAACCACCAAACATGAAGTGCGACGATTAGAACAAATTCTTCGTGGAGGGGCGGGGGGGCGGGGGGGGGGGGGGCAATGCTCACCCGATCCCCAAAATGGGAAACATGTTGTGGTGATAGTTTTTCACACTAAGGTATATCTACATAACCAAAAATTTTCGCTCGCTTCGCGCGCGTGTTGGTCTCTACATCAATGTTCATTGGATCCGATAATATGACACGCATGAATCCACTTGTACCCAAATCATGTTTATCGGATTCGAACAAATCTCAAAAATCGAACAGGTGGAAAAAAACAAGTAGTCAAAAATTTTGTGGTGATAGTTTCAAAACTTATGTAAGTAAAAAACCCAAAATTTCCGCGCGCTTGCGCACGGCATGCTTGTGTGCTTCGTAAATTTCATTTAACGATTGTTGCACGGAATATATCACGTGTGTAACGTTGGGGCTGTCGACTTCAGAGGGAGGCGTTCATCAGATTCGGCTGGGGGAACGCATTCCGGCCACCATACAGTCTGAATATTATTTCAGCGGTTATTAGTCCAACAATCGGCGTACAAAGTGCCGTACAATCTTATCGTCTTGCCTCATAGGCGCACTGTAACTGAAGGCTTACGTTCACGATCGAGTTTTTTTTTTTTGTATGCTATCAGTTTATGGACTGCTATGCGGTTCGATGCTGGTAGCTGGAACATATCTCCTCCTTAAAGTGAGGGAAAATTTAAAAAATATACCATATACAAATTGTCAGGACAAAAAACGCCAACTAACAGATAGTTTCATTGTCGAGGATGAAAAGCCCAGAGAGGCGAAAACATCGCGGGTGCTGGGGGATAGGTTAAGCAGCAAAGGAATGGAAAAAGATCACAATAACCCCCGGTTCAAGAAAAGAAATCGCTCAGATGTGTCAAACAACTACCGGCCAGTGAAATTGACATCTGTACCTGGGGAAGTAATGGAAATGCTTTTGAGAAATGTTATAACGGAATCATACTGCAAACAAAACACCTGATCTAGACACACAATATGGGTCGAAGAGGCCGTTCTTGCCTATCAACTATGTTGGTTCACTGGGACACGTTAACAAAGTATATAGATGAAGTAACATCTGTGGATGTAATATACCTGGACACTACCAAAAAGCTTTTGACACTGTACAAACAGGAGGTAGTTGCAAAACTGAAAGCACATGGAATAGATGGACTGATATTTAAATTGGATCGAGAGCGGGACTAAAAGAATCGGCAGCAGAGGGAGTATCTGAAATGGAGAAAGGTTAACGAGTTAAGTGGTACAAGTGGACGGTTTGTTTCAATATGTTCATGACGATTTAGACATGGGTTAGTCGAATTAGTACAATTTGCAGATGATACGAAAGTGGGGCACCCTCTAAGAAATATGTACGATCAGCAACAGCGGTAGGAGGATCTGAATCAACTCGTACAGTGGACAGAGAAATGGGCAAAATGAAATTTTTAAGTTGGGAAATGTTCAGGATTGGGCATTGTGGATTGGGAAACCCGGAGTACGACTATTACATTGGAAGAAAGGAATCACTTGAAACGAAGAAGAGAAGGAGTGGGAAAATATGTGAATACAACTATGAAATTTATCGGACAGTGTGCTGAATTGCTAAAAAAGCGAATAATAGAGTGATGGCGAAATATTAAACAGGAACTTTCACCAACTGCGACTCTAAGGTAGTGTGTACAAATCCCTTGTGAGGCCCCATCTGGATTATTGCGTACCAGCCTGGAGACCATACTTGAAGAAAGACTGAGTTATTAGAAGGGTGCAAAAGGAGAATGACGATAAATCATCCATAGGCAGAGAAATAAGTCGTACGAAGAGAGACTGAAAGATCTGAGGTTGATGACAATAGAACAACGCCACTCACGCGAGATCTGATTAATTTACAATAGAACACAAGAAGGATAAGAATCCAATGTGGAGACTTTGCTGAAAGCGTAGGAGCGAACAGGAGTCGGCCTAGAGGACATTCACTGAAATTAAGACTATCAACAGTGCATTTGGGAAGCTAAGAAGGGACTCATATTTCTGTAGTAGGATATGAACAATTGTAGAAATAAACCGCCGCAGAGCAGCAGTCACAGCCCAAACTCTAAATATTTTCAAGGACAGAATAGCTGAGTGCGGAATCTTCAAGGGTAATAGACTCTTTATCCCTGAAGAGCCATCCGTCTCGACGACTCATGAAGCCAGCGAGAGGGTGGCCATCCAGGGTAAATCCAGGTAAGTAGGTCGGTGGTTGCGATGTCTGCAAGTGTAGTGTGTAGATTTCCAAAGGTACAGGTACGTTGGCATCATTCTCCGCGGGCACCCGGTCCAAAAAATTATGTTAATTGGGTATCTATACACGCGGTGTATGCTCGGGTTCACCTTAGTGTGGTGTAAATAGCTTGATTGTTCCCTGAGACAAAACAGTGGGGGAGGCGGGAGGGGGGGGGGGGTAGTGGTTATAATTAGTAGGGTAGAGCAAAAGGTAGGGCAAGGTAGCGGAATTCGATATATCAGTTATTAGCTGGGATTCATAGCTGCGTATGCGTGTCGGGCGGGGATGTTGAAACCACATATTTACGAAAACAAACATTTGTTTCAGGAGAGAAAACACGGTACAGTTTATGCGGAAAGACAATACAAATGCAGCAGGCCCATGCCTAGTCGTAGTTGATTGGCTTCTTAAGGAAGTATCCATAGAATTCATTCGCGGGTGATACGCATTCGCATACGCATTGGTAAATTGTGCTTTTTCGCCTTTCAGCGTTGGATTGCCTTATTTCTGAACTTTCGGCTTCTGTGGAACCAAATCTGGTCTCTGCAAATACTAAATAGAACGTATTCAAACACCAGCCCCACGATGAGTTCACGGGTATGTTGGCGATTTCTCCATTGACGCAAACACGCATCGATGGAATCCAGCCTTACACGTTTGTACCGTACACGTCTCACCATTGACTATTCTAAAGTAGATATACTAGAAATACTATTGGAAATTGAATGAAAACGTTATTACAGCAGTTTTACACCCAAAATGGAAGAGATCCTTCCCAAAAACGTCCCCTACCTAAGTATGGGAGTGGGGGGGGGGGGGGGGGGGGTGTGAGGTAACGGGGCCTTCTCCAGGGGAAACGAGCAACTAGTTCGGCAAAACTCCCCGAGAAACTTGAGAAAGATTGTCATTCTGTACATCTAGCGCCCTACCAACCAAGGCTCAAGGCTGACATACACAAGTAAGACTACAACAAAGTCACAACAAAGTCACAACAAAGAAATTCTTAGCAAGGATTCGAAAATCACTTCTTCCAAAATGTTCTCAGAGACTAGAAATATTCCTAGCTCCCTTTAATGATAACATTGTCGTCTTGGGTGAAATGTTGTTAGTCTTTTCATGCCCAGGAACTTAGGAAGTGAGTTGGGGGTATGTAAACAAAAAAAAAAAAAAATCCACCACACAGTAAGCGCCACGCTCAGATGTTCTCGCTAATAGACACAAAATCCTCAGGAACCAGGAAACCCAGGTAAGCCTCAATACAAGGCTTGCAGAATGAATTATAGAGAAGCCAAATATAACAGCTGAAAAAAAAAAAACTGAATGCTTCAGGCCAAACCCGAAGTTCATACGATTTCCGTTACGAGTTACAGTCCTTTGTGAAGTTTGTGGCATATGTATTCGAAGTCGAAAAGTAATCTCTCATTTAATAATAAGCCCAGGTCACACCGGGCTGGCGCCAGGTACGACCTACGCGACTTAATTTTTTTTTTTGGCAGTCGCGGGTTTATTGTAGAAGAGGCGCCGATTGGTCGCAGAAAGTCCATGGGTGAAGCGTATTACGACCCAAAATCAGTCGCAACGTGGTCGGTGGTCATGTTCAAAACTTCCGACTTGCGATTTCAAATCGTGAAGTGATCGTCATACAGGTTTTGACGTGGTGGCACACCAGTCGGTTATCATCGAACCACCAGGTCGAGGAATGATTCACAGGTAAATCCAGTCGCACGGCGATCGGCCACTGTCGTTCCCTCATGCGAATGGCGGGCCACTGCGTATCAGCCCAAGATCGGGCGGCGTGCTACCAGTTGCGACCAGTCGTGCGGGATGTTCGATTGCGTGAGTATACCAAGTAATCCGACATAGTTCTGATCATAGGTTTATGGTCATGTCACTTACACAAGACATTGGCGAGGCGTATATCAACCTTGACGGGTGTTTTCAGTACCTGTAGACAGCTACGCTTATGTGGTGCGGGGGCCACAATATTGAGCAACAACAAACAGCTTGGTGCTGTGGCCCATGTCCTCCGGAGAGGAAACAAGTGACAGGCCAAGCTTTGGCAATGAATCCGACCCTTGAACAGCTCATCTCTCAAACTACTCGGGTGCAGGGCCGTGAGGAAGGGGGGGGGGGGGGGGGGGGGGGGGGGGGGGGGTGGGGGGGGGGGGGGAAAGACTGTGCCATACGCTAGATCTATTTCTGACTTCTCAACTTCAGTACCAGACACCTTAGTTTTTCCCCCTTAGGACGGTCCGACAACTGCCTGATCTCTCTGATCATGTTCGTCCCCAACCTGATACTCTCCTCCTTCCCACAAGAGTGTCTTCTTTCATGGACAAGACAGACGGGGGCGATATTAGAAGCTTCTTTGCCTCCTCGTGGGGAAAGCTAGCCCATTAGTCCTGTCTAAAAGCGACAAAAATCCACACCTTCTAATACCGACCCAATAGCATTCACTCTCAAATTCCAAGCATATATGGAAATCAGTCGCCGTCACCGAGAAACTTTCTGTCTTCCTGGAAAGTCAGTTCCATTTAGGAAGCGGAGATCGATCGGTGTCCATCCAGAGTTATGTTACCTATATCTTTGTGACTTTTTTGACCTGGTCTGGCGAGAGCGGGTAATGCTCGTGACATTTCTAAACCTTTTGATCGTCGGTCTGGCATAGGGACTCATAGCAAAATTCCATACATTTTGGTTTCCCACCTTCGCTGATGTGTGGATTTCGACTTTCTCTGTGAACGTTCAATAGGAGCATTTGATAGATTTACATCCGCAGATCATTTGATCATCGCAGGAGTGCATCAAGGATGTAGTAATCTCTCACCACGTTGTTTTTCTCTCCATCAATGATTTCTCGATCAGTTTTTTTGCCCAGTCTTTCTCTTGATGATGCACCAGCCTGTTCAACAGTTTCGATTGTCCTTCCGACGGCCTTGCCGGTGGCGCTTCGACTAGCTGCCGACCTTCTCAGACAGAACCTTTCCATTGTAAGCAGTGGGTTGTGATAAAACCTGGTCACCTTCAACTCTAAGAAGAATGAACAGCGCATAACCCCTTCGAAAGTGTGACAAGACTGTCCCTAACATTGATTTTAAAGGTTCTGTCTGGGATTCTCGGGTTCTGTAGTCCTCTTGGGACCTTCGACCTCAGTTGGCAATCTCATATGTTGAAATTGCAAAAGGGTCGCCTCAATCAGAAACCAGGTTCCTCTAATTCTTCTCTCGGAAGAACTTCGAAGCGGTGCTGCAATTGCGGCTCTATAAAGACAGATTCGTCCCCATCTTGGCATTACTTTCCCACGTTGGGTTAGACCTCCGACTGTTATCGGAATCCTTGATACGATCCAGTCTACAGCCATCAGAACCTAGTAGGGTGATGACTCTGTCACTTCTTCTCCACAAAGTCTTGCGCATCGGCAGATGGTGCAGCTTTCTAGTATTCTGCCGTTTACTTCTTCGGGAAATGCTCTCAGAGGTGAGATCTATTAGGCATCTGCCCTTCATCCCATCTCTTGTTTTTCGGTGACATGCATCATGCCATGCTATACTGTTTGTATTCCTGCAGTCCGCTATTGTCTCCTACTCTACCTCATTCATTGTCAGAGCCTCTTGCCTTTGGAATGTTCTGCAGTCTGCCGCTCTCCGATGTCTACAACATTCGCTCTTCAAGTCTAATATAGCAAGTGTCTATTTACTACTCTATTGTAGCTTCTCCCTCTTAGCTCCTTTCTCTGGCGGGCCTCGCCATTAGGGTTTTTCCTTCGGCCCCGTCTTTCACCCATGAAAAGAGAAACAGGCGAAAGGTACTGGATTCGTCCTTGGATAAGTGGGTCGCCACTCCACGGGCACCCCACTCCTACGCAGGAACTTGGAGAGAGAGGCCCCATGGTGACTTATAAACTACTTGCTCATGGACCCGCGCCACATGAGCTTGTGTCTACAGCGGATCTAGGTCGGGCATTTTCTTTTCTAGAGGATGGCCTCACCTCTGCCGAGTCGACTAGCGCTCTTAGGCGGAGTCGTCCTTTTCCTTCATGGAATTTCTTTCTGACACATCGCTGATATCAGAGTCGGGTATGGCTCTGTGGTGGCTTTGTTACCCAATATCCTTCCCGTCTTGGGAGGCATTAGTGGTTTGTTGTGGGAGTAGCGTCGCTGCGTGAATCGAACTGTCGAAGAGCCCTTCTTGAACGCAAGATGACAACTTGTGCCGATGCGCGAGGAATGGCATGTTCGGAACCTTTATCTGATAGTGCGACTTGATCGCACGACTATTAGCGATCGATCGTACGCTTTGCCGACGCTCAGCTAATCCATGACAAATAGCCCTCCTGGTGTGAAAAAAATAGGCCAACGAATACGCTGCGTCGAAGGGATATCCTTAACCTAACGAATCGTGGTGGAGTTATGAGAACGACATCAGCACCGGAATATAGAGTTCGCCACAAGAAGTGATGAGAAGCTCTGAAGAAATGTTGCTTTTTGCTTCCTCCCCCACCCCTTCCATTCATTCATCGGGGAAGTGGCTTTTCCATTTTTTTGGGGGCGATAAAGTAACTAAAGAACACTCTGCAATGGCTAGTCGGCGGGGACAACATTAAGGAATATTGAGCTATGTGCAGGTGTCCGGATTTTTTGCTAGGGGCGAAAGAATAAACATACATACATGTACATACATTACAACTACATAAACATACTACATACATACAACATACATACATACATACGGTAACGGCAACCCATGCTGGTTAATGTCAGCTGTATTCCCCCTAGGGATCAGTCGCACTTGTTCGGGGCTGGGATTCGTTGTTGGCTAGCGACCCATCTCAATATTGAAGGATTTGACAATGAAAAGTTGGATGTCCCTAGCTAGCGTATAGCAGAGTGGATACAGCGTGCAGGAGGACTGGCAGGAGGATGGGGCATTTTGTTTTGTGAGCTGACATGGCCAGCAGTACGTGTTACTTTCTGTGGTGTGTGATTTAGTTTGCCCATAGTTGGCACTTGAAAGAAGTGCATCTTAGGGGGGGCACCGTTTTTCGTTTGTGGCTGGAGATTTAACAGTGACTAATTTTACCTTACACACACTGCGTTTGTAATCTTTTTGCGTTGTCCAATATCGAGGCGTCACCCACCGGAAGCCGGATATCAACAGGCCAAAACATCATGCGCCGTGCCAACGACCCCCGGCTTGCCCCGATCCAGCAGGGTTACAATACATCATACATACAACCAACATAACTACGGGCATACGCACCATCGATTGCGCTAAGGGTACCAGCAAAGTAGATTTGTTTTCGCTGAGGGGAAAACCCGCCGACGCCCCGAGCGGGGTTGGCCACCCAGGGCCAGCGAGGCTTGGCGGCAAAGCTCTGTATGAAGGGGCTTTCACACCGCAAGCGATTCGAGCCGAAGCGACGGCGAACTGAGCGACTTGTAAAATACGCAATTGAAAACCCATATAAATCACTCGAAGCTTTCACACCAACGGCGACTGAAGGGCGCGACGGGAGCTCGTCCGCTAGCGAACTCGCTCGGCATAATGTTTACAACATGATTCGCTCGAGTCGCTGAGGGGACAATGGGGAACACACGTGTATCGGTTGCCGGACAACTCCCACCAGACAATTCACACCCAAACGTGACCCTAACTTAGAGACCCAACCTAATCCTGACATAAAAAATTCCGGTGAGGGGTGAATTGTCCGGGTGGAAAATTGTCAGGGTGGGAATGGTCCGGTCACGTGTATCCCTGCAAGCGTTTGAAGGTATAGTGTTATGTGGCCCAATAGGATATGTTTACAGAATATGATCAACACGCATTGAAAGTGCAAATTGGAGACGACAATGGCGGTATTAGTACTGAAGATTTCCTGAGGTCTCGTAGCTGATAGGGAGCCATGGTGGAAAAAAGCAGTCCACACTTCCCAATAAAGAGATTCGAGCTACTAATCTGGAACGCATTGTCTGATTGAGCGGTATGACAGGTAAATAAATAATAATTACATGAATTACGGATCACATTTTATGCACATATTTATTTATGTTGGGACTGTAAGAACGACTAGGGCCTATTACATATTGGCGCGCCTCCGTCTCCAACTGGGAGGGGAGGAGGGGAGGGAGGAGAGGGGTGGTTGAGGTGGTTCCCTAAACACATCGACATTCTGAATTTCCACCTGGAATTCAGCAACGTATTATTGTTCATTTTTATCTATGTGAGACCACGCCCGCGGAGTAGTACTATTGAAACCGAGAGGGGCCTGGGGTTAGATCTGTGATACAGTTTGAGTACCCGCAAACTGTCCCCACCACTCTGGCCAACATCCCTCCTCGTTCGGAAATTTACCGATTCCAGGATGATAGGCGAATCCTCTCAGAGATGGATGGGGGGTGGGGGTGGGCTTGTGGTGGGGGATTGTTGCGCCACGTGAGTCCCCATGGAATATGTCTGGGGTTCGCACAGCTAGCGAGACAGAATTCACAGGAAACGCTCCATTAGATTCGCCTGTAGTTCGCTCGCACAGTGTGAAAGCCACGGCGATTAGCTGGACCATATCGCCAAGCGATGGTCGCTGGAATCGCCATCGCTCGAATCGGTTGGTGTGAACCACCTTAGAGACGTTAGCGGAAGCCTACTGCTGAGTGACGATGTTCAAGTGCGACGTAAGGAGTCGTGGCCGGCATCTCGCGTATGCGCTAAAGTAGTCGCCGTGCGTACAAGCACTCCCCAAAAGCAGCCAGCTTACACGGGTCAGCACACGGCATACATACTTACTTACATACATAAATACTTAACCACGTCTCGATATCATCTAAGCACCATGCCTTAACTGAGGCTGTCAACGGGTATCTATTATAGTAAGTAAGAGTTATTTTTCGTGATCATTGTTATTCGTCGTTGTTATATTTCAGTTGATTACGTGTGTCCAATGAGTCGTCAAAGAAATCTGAATGCTTATCCGGATGCATCAGTGGGCAATCATGATTCGAATTTATTACCGGTTTGTAAAATGCAGATTTACAAGTTAAAGGCAATTTCCTAACGCTAATTATCCGTCGAGGTTACTATAAAAGTCTTTTTAATCCAGTACCCACCAGAAAACATCTAGCTGTTGCACCTGTTCTGTAATTATTATGATATTGATCTTATAATAAGACCCCTCCTAGGAGTCGAAGCATGAATGATAGGATTTTTTTCAAGGTATCAATCTTTCCTCCGTTACTCAGAGACAATTTCGATATCACTTGGCTTCACCGAAACATGGATGACGAATAGTGTATCACTCTGATTATTTCTGGAAAAAAACTCACATCGATGGCCCTCATGAACACAAGGAGAGGTGATGGGGTATGCCCATTTGTCCAAAATTATGTTCAAGTTCAGAGAAATGTGAAGATTTGTCAGTTTTTAATGGTTCTATCGCAGCATTAGTAATCGAAACCGCGGGCAACCACTGGAAACGAGAGCGAGTCATTCATATGTCACATGGATAATATTATGAGTATAATTTCCAGTTGAATCGTAATTCCCTTATAATGGGAGACGATGATATTGAAACACTTGAAATGAAAATAGTAATAATTGTTTCCATTTATTGTTATCCGTGGAAAACGAGAAACGTAGGAAGGAAGAAACACCCACGGATAACTGAGGGTATACTAACTTCGAATGAAAGAAACCTAACATCTGGCGTATTTATCTCAAGTCTCCCTCGCCTTGACAAAGATATGCCTACAAAGAACTTTCGTAACAGATCGAATCATATTATTCGTTTCTCGAGCCAGGCGCGTACCGAGAGATTTGTCTTTGGGGAAGGGGGGGGGGGTGAGGTCGGAGCCCAGGGAAAGTGCGGCCTTCATAAATGGCCTCACCCTTCATATTGGCAAATAAGTACAATTTACGGGCCCTAGACACATGCTGCTGCGATATTGGCTAAAATAACAGCTGGCAAACCTCTGAAACGAGCCTATTAATAGACAGATTCAATGAGTGCAGAAACAATGCAAAAAACGACATAACTCAAATTATGTTTTACATAACATAACAAACGGAAAGATTTTAGAACCCGAAAACCTTTGAAAATGGTTAAATTGATATAATCAACGAGATCGATATAGTAAGCAGTTTTAATAATTTTTTCTTAATGTTGGTCCGTACCGTCTCTTGCAAAGATTATTCACTCGAAACATAACGCCGATATATAGTGTCCATGGATAGCACAACTGACCGTTTTCGAGTAGCCCTGGCGACGACACTCTGAACATGGGGTGGGATTCACGCAAAACCGTGTAATAGCACACCTATCCCGGTTGTTGTGTACAAAATTACATAAAAATTTGTAAAGGTTGTGTAAAGTTACACAAAATTACCAATTTGCTAGGACTGTGGAGTGCATCGAGATGAAATTATGTCCATGGTATGAAATATTTGTTATGATCTACTAAGTGATATATTGCAGAGACCACTACCTGTTTGGTGAGGATACGTGAAAGATTCTTTACATATCATGACAACATGGATACCGTGGAAGACATACCGGTTCACGAAATATTCAGTTGTTATTCTATCGGTCCCGAAGGGCCAACTAAGATATTGTAGTCAGTTACCATTTCACCTATATATATTGTTGATGGTTGCCATAGCCACGGTTGCTGTGGTAAACGATAGTGGTGATAAGAACTATCCAACTGAGGGTGGTACCCTATGGTGGGGTGCCCATTGGGTGTCGGGTGTGGTCCCAAGCATAGAGGTGCACTCGCAAAAAAGGTTAGTGAGGGATCGGCTTACTGTTGGTACCGAAAGATTTGGGATTTTGGAATTGGACTCTAACCCTAGCCCCATCTCTAATTACTAACGTAATCTCATACATCCAGTTAAACATGGCTATACATTATAGCATCAATCATGCCAATTTAGCCCTAGCTTGGGCTATTGATAAGCTAACAGTACAGTGTGAATACTCTTCAAGGTCAAGTAACAGTTCTACTAGCCCCGGCCTAGGCTATAACGAGGAGGCTATAGGCGAGGCCTAGCCTAAGTAGGTGAACGCCACATGAGTGTTTTCCCCTACGTCAACATACTGTATTAGCCAAAAAATGGCACCGATAACCTACACTTCACCCCCTTTTCCTGAGCCCAGAGCAAGTGATTACCAGGTATACTCCACCCTCCGTTTTGAAGTAAACAACCATCCCAGCATGGCTTCTCTAAATTTCTACCCGTCTGGCGTCGACCAGTGAAGTTTCGCGCTGATGAATGCTTGAAGTTAGCGAAAGTTTTAGACGTGCTGTCACAGGATGAATGAAAATCTCAACATCATAATAGACGGGAATCTTTGGGGGGAGAAAAATACACAAACTGCAGTCAGAGATTATGTAAATGTTATACGAATTGCCAGACGATATGTTCTTCCGAATAAGGCAGACAGAATGATACAGTGCGGAGGTTAAAACGCCCCGATTTGGCCCCCAGAGGGAACCAAATGTGGGTCTAATTTTTTGGAGGGAAAAACATCTGGCGGTGTACATCAGATGTAAAGGGGGTGGGCTGCCTTATTCAGTGTTATTCCTCGAGAGAAGATAAAATTAAAAATTTACAGCACAGTCCGGAGGTTCAATTGAAAAGCTAAAAAAAAACGGGATGGAAGAGGGAAAACAAGAAAATAGTGAACTTGCCGCAAAATACAGTAAAGTTGGGAGGAATAATTGATAATCTAGAAAATTAGTGGGACCAAAATGGCATTGCAGGGAAGGGGTATGTGAGGTACGGGGAAAGCGCTCTTATGACGCTTCATAAAGTATAGGTCAACTAACCCCCCCCCCCCCCCCCCCCCCCCCCCCGACTCCACCCTCATCCCCTCCCCCCACTCATCGGATGGGCCGAGGACCCTGGGAAGAAATTAGCCTAATTTATAAAATTTGCAAAAATTGGAGAATGACTGCGAAAAATATTCGCCATTCACTATCCCGGAATGGCATCTTCTCCCAGCCGATCTGTAAGGTAGGCAACCTCAAAGACTTCAATTTTAACTAACTAGTCCTGGAAGACTTGACCAATAAAGCTCCAACCAGAATCTAGACCGTTGCTTCCACTGCTCACTTATACTGCAACAACTGCATGTTTAGACAGCGATCCCAGGCGATTTCATGCAGATAATTTTTTGAAGGTCTGAAACTTCTGGAGAACTTAATTTTTATGGATGGCGATGAGATGAGAGAGGCAACTCGGGGGATTGCCCTATTGGTTTATACGTTTTGTTTGGTATATATATTGTTGGGCGCTTATTTCAGGCGTTCGGGATTATCTTTAGTATTATTATTATTATTTATTACTATTATATATATGCACTGTACCAGATATCATATACCACATTCACCCCTTATACTATACTTGAAGCGGTACGAGTCAGACTATTCTGAACCAACTGATCTAGTTACCTATTTAGGAAACCTAATTAATTGAAGTTCACCGATATTATCCCTTTTACGTTTAACGATTTCATTTCCCGTAATATCCGTATCCATGGATTCCCGAACGCAAAGGCGTTATAATTGCTTATTGCACGTTTTTATCGCAGCAATATTGGAACACGACGTGTGTGCAACCGTGCCAACTCAAAAATATGAATCTTTACCAGATTGTCTAAAGGGAAGACCTCTATTGCCGTTTTCAGAGGATGGTGATCAAAAGTATATTAAAATCACGCGATGTGAACTCGTACAACTAATCCTATAAATAATTCAGAAGACTTTGTATGACAACTCATTACCCTGTACACATTTGGGTATCCTTCAATTGTATCGGTCTCTACCCTGTACACATTTAGGGTCCATGTATTGCTGTTAATTCCAGTGTTTCGGTGTGAGTATATTACTTCGTTGCACCTCCTTGGCTTTCAGTGTACTTCTATCGCCTTGTGTCATAAACAAACTTTTACGTACACGCATCGTTGTTCTGTTTTACGTTATTCATCATGTTCTCTAGTCACTCATTAGTGTTGTGTATGTATGTATCTACCCATTGCGATAAAACAATTGGAATAAAATGATATAAAAAAGAAAAATAATAGGCATTTAATACAATTATCTGTGAGTTGAAAACTACAAGAGATGTAACTAATCAAAGCTCTGACTACCTTACATGTGATTATTGTTTATCTCGACGTACTTGCAACTCTTCAGTTGCAATACGCATGACTTTACTCTAGGCTGGCCCTTTAATTAACATAGAACCAGAAGCATACCTACACCTATTGTACACGCTCCTTTATTGTATGCCCTCCTGATCCTATGTTAATACACGAGCCAATTAGTTAGACTCTGGCCGTGATTCCTAACAGACCGATTCACGTGTACTCTATGGTAAACAGTCTCGGGGTATGTCCACCTCTCAACACAAGATGGAAAAATGGCCACGGAGTAGTGGTCTTTTTTGTAAAAAACTTTCCCCCCCACCCAAAAACCAACCCCACGCCCAAACAACGGCTTTCGATTGAAAACACTGGAGCTCTTCGAAGAACTACTCTGACAGATGCGACGCATATAACGGCTAATGGGATCCTGACGATAAACACGCAAGCTTTTTTTCTCGCCGTCGTTGGACCATCGGCGTACCAACCCTTGAAGGACTTGTGCAGCCTCCAACCTTCCAAGCAGTAAAACTCACACCGACTTGGAGAAGCTTCTCCGCGCAGCACTATTCACCCGAAGCCAATTGTGAAGCGGAACTGCACAAGGTTTTTGGACAGCAAACCAAGGGGAGGGAGAGTGAATCTATTTCATGTTTTATCGTAGACTGAAAAAACATTAGCACCCATTGGCAATTCGGGTATTCTTAGGTGAGGCGCTCAGTGACAGATGGTTAGGTCTACACTCCAAAATGTCAAAAACTCAAACGAATCTGCTTTCCATGGGCTGAACCTAACTTGCGACAAAGGAGCTAGGACCAAATATCTGGCTGAGAAATGGCATTCTATTGCAACCCAAAGATATATGTCAACCCAGTACGTCTTCCACCAATGCCGTGATCGAGGCGAAAGCACGGACCAAAGCCTCTCAGAACTCTGAAACCCGGCAATTTCGCTACAAATGCCGGGTTGTGACGGTGCCCACATTCGCAGTGACTGTCCCTACAAAGACACGTCTGGTCATTAATGGTCACAAGAAGGGTCATATCAAGGAAAGGTCTGTAGAATCTAGAGGTCTCAGAATGCATCGGGGCAAGGAAAATGGGGTGGATCTAAGGAAACGGGAAAAACACCAATACGAACACCTGGAAGGGGGACGAGTCTCATTCCGATAAGTGGGTTATCGCGACAGCGCACAAGGAGTGATGTCCAGGCAGGGACTACCCCAAAATTATGAATCGTTCGTAAAGGACATGAATCCAGTACTTCACGTATGTATTCGTATTGTCTATGGGGGAGGGAAGAGTGATAATGTTCTCATGGAGATCGATATGGATGCTACCAGAAGCCCCATACAGAATGCTGTATACAGGTCAGAATTTTCTGACTTCATTATCCATAAGGAATGCAATTATACTTTGGTAGTGATACGGGGGAACTAATTCCTATCATGGGCTACGTTCGTGTGGTACCTGTTCAAGTCCAATTCAAATTCTTCACACCGTGTGACATCATTGTGTGAAAGGTAATTGTTTCCCGCTTTGCTAGGTGGGGATTGGTGTCTAAAATCCGATTAGACTGGAATCGGATGTTCAGTGTCAAGTGAGGGTGATCCCAAGGGTAGCTCTCAAAGTCACACTCGTGCGAGTGACCGTAAATCAAGCCCCAAGGCTTCAGAAACAGAGAAAACTGCTTACCAAACTACTAGAGGTGGGACCCCCAGAATTTCAAAAGCTTCTACAAGAGCATGAAAACGCTCTCTCCGACCGTAGATTACAGAGAATTAGGAATTCACAGCTTCTTTGAGTTGAACGGTCTGATTCAAAACCGGTCTACCAGAAGGCAACAAGAAACCGGTTTACTTATCTTTGGTCGATAAAGTACGAACAAAGAGTATGACAGGTTAATCAGAGCAGATATCCTGTCACTAGGTGACTATAGCGAAATGGCTCACACAACCTCTTAAGTACCTAAGGCCTAACAGGTGGCAGTTAGAGCCTGTGGGGACTACAAACAGGTCAAGTTGCATTGAGGATGATGGTTACAAGCTCCCCATGGGGGGGTTTTTTTCCAAGATCTTTCTGCGAAGTTGGCGCAGGAAGGGTAACAACCTAAACTAAAAGTACTCTGTATTGATCTCTCGGGTGCATTCAATCAACTGTACCTTGATATAGTCTGCGAAGTAAGGTTCTCCAATAAGCACCAATGGTTTGTTCGGCCCAACACGCCTTTGCTTTGGCATCAAAACTGCCCCTGCCTGTATTCAAAGCCACCAATGGAAGGTTCATTTCAGGCATTCCTCATGTATTTTGCTACATTGAGGATATTCTTTTTGCAACTAGCACCAAGGAAGACATTCGAAGATCATGAAACTACTATTCGAGAGACTTGCTAAGTTCAATGGGGCCTGAATGCAAGCAAGTGCCAATTTCTACGGGTCTGAGGTCCAGTATTTGGTCATTGTACTAAGTGGTGAAGGTATCGGGCCTGTGCAAGATAGATTGAAAGTTATCATGCGCGCCCAGACTAAGTAATATGTCTGAGCTCAAGTATTCTGGGGATTACAACTACTACGGTAAATTCGTTGCAGATCTGGCATCGAAATTATCCGCGTAGCGGTGTTGCAGCAAAGTCCGAGTGGGGTGGACTGATGCATGTGAGAGGGCTTTTGCGCATGCCAAAAGTTTCCTCACAAGTAAGAGCGTCCGGCCCACTTACGATTGCAAAGAAACCTTCGTTGCTTAAGCGTAGACGCAAGCCCTACGGGTTAGGCCAGTTATTAGCCATCAGTACCCCGATGGCTTCCGTAGCTTCAACCACGCAAATCAACGCACGTTGAACCTGCAGCTGAACAGAACTAGGGCAGATTTGAAAAAGAAGCGTTGCTATTTCTTTGGTTGTGAAAGAGAAGTTCCATCTTTATTCTTTGGTTCGGCACGTTTACCCGGTGACAGATCACCGCTGACGCGATATCTGGGCAAAGTCAGCGATACCACCTATCGCAGCAGCACGTAGCAGCGCTGGACGTAACCATATCAGGGTATAAGTAGACATTGTCTACCGCACGTCCGCCAGAAACGCTAATGCGGATCTGCTAAGTCGATTGCCATTGCGGGTTAATACGGAGCAGACTCGTGATCCTGATGAAAGCTACGTTTTTACCACAGTGATCGATCAGCTTCCAATCACTGCATGAGAAAATAGCAGCTGCTACCGTAAAGGAACCAAGTTTAAGTAAGGTGTACGAGGGTGACTGTGTGGTTGGCCTTCTCATTGCGATGTTGAGCAATTAAAGCCATACTGGATTCGACGATGGAACTACTTTAGGAATGGTTGCTGTTATGGGGTAGACGTGTTATTATTCTACAGGAACTCCAACAGCACATTTCTAGGAGAACTGCCATGACTGTAAGTCCGGGAATGTCTCGGATGAAGGCCTTTTGATGGGCATTTTTGTCTGGTGGCCAGGATGGATCCCCGGATGTCGAGGATATGGAAGGTTATGTTCGGTTGTTTCCAGTGACCCCAAAGAAAGAAAAACTCCTCTTCTTCTCTGCCCTGGGCTACAGAGCCTTGCAAGAATCCATCTAGATTTTGCTGACGTAGTGGCAGCAATTTTGTTGCTCGTTGATAGTTATTCGAAATGGTTGGAAGTATTTCCAATGGTTAGTACTACCGCTCAGCTACCATTTCCAATGGCTGAGGACAGTGTTCGCTCAATTAAGTCTTACACCGCGAGTGGTCACTGACAACGGACCACAGTTTATTGCAGAAGAATTCAAAACATTCTCCCAAAAGCAACTGCATTGATCATACACTGGGCCCCCCCTACCACCCTTCTAGTAATGGTTTGGCAGAGAAACATGTGAAAAATTCACAGAGAAGTTCAAGGAAGTCTGACTCTACAATTCAGTAATTGCAACACCAGTTCTAGGCCTATTTCGCTACCGAAATATCCCTCACACTACTACGGGCATCCCAATTGACGCCACAAACACTGGCGGAACTCAAAAGAGCACCGTCAAAAAACCCAAATCAGCCTCTGAAGCCTCGTTGCAAAGTTCCATTGAAACGCCCGTCAAGCCAAATCCAGCTTACCGAGATGTGACAATCCTTAAAATTAGGTCATTTGATTTGTATCAAACGGTTAAAGTGTTAGGCAAATGAGGGGGGGATAGAGAAATGGGATCCAAGGAACGGTGTGGCCCGAACAATTGTTGAGGTTAAGGGTCAACTGAGTTATTTGGTTAGAACACCGGGAAATATTATCGTCGGTTATGTTCATGCCGAACACCTTAGACATGGACGGACTCTGATCGCCTGGTTTCAGGGTGATTTCCCAATCCCCAGTAAAGTTGCTGCAACCGAAGTACCGAGGCACACCCGGTGCAAGGGGACGAGATTGCCCGTGCCGATCCCAGTGGACACCTGTGTCCAGTTTCACTCCTGATCCATACAAGTTGAACCCTCTCCGAATGACACTTCTCCAATTGACAATCCAAAAGTCACTTCTCCGAAAACTCCCAAGATTGCAACTCCAGTTGAAATGCAATTTCTAGAAAGCAGACTAGGTCAGGCAGAGTTGTACGACCCCCTTAATGTTGAATTTGTAATTGCTAGTGATTTTTGTGGGATATGTAGTGTTTGTGCGATGTTTCTTCGGTGCCAGGGGCGGAGCTAGGGTTTTACGATAGAGGGGGGGGGCAGATTAGTTAGGATGACTGACATGGGGGATGGGTCTAAGAGGAGGGGGTGATTTTTTGAGCAGTAATATTGCTTAGATGCAAAATGGTGCGACATTTGATTTACACTTTGTAAGTGGGTCTAAGTCAACGAGTTTACAAAAAAATCCAAAATTTCTGGAAAAAATAAAATGGAATTACCAATTTTTCCAGGAAGGTCATATTCAATGGCGTGGCATGGGTCGGTGGAGTGATCACAGCATGCCACGTGGTCCACACATAGAAGGGCCAGAAGGCGTGCGGAAGTTGAAAGTCTTGGACCTAATATTAAAACAACACGGGGGTTCATAATGACTTAAAGTGTTCTCAAAACAGTAAAATCAATGGGCGCAGCGAAGCTTTTGTTGGGTGTAGAAATGAGTTTGTAGACGGATCCGGCAATAGTGAATGATATGGGGGAGGGTGTAAGGGGAGGGGGTTGTTTCAGCAAAATGCTCCGAAATATATATCTTCGGAATATAGGACCAAATAGGAAAACACAAATGCAAAGAACTGACCAACTCATGAAAAATAGAATGTCAAACGCTAACGCACGCCCTTCATTTCCCCTTTGGCCGACTGCCGCAGACCGGTCAACTCGTCCAATTACAAAACCGACGTCTATCGACGGGCTGTCACAATAATCTAATTTGGCCGACGTGCCATTCTCTTGCCTGCCCGACGCTGAATGGGTCAATTAGATGCCAAAAGTCGAAATAGCTGGTAATAAAGTCTGTCTTCCTTGCTTTTCTTGTCATTCCACTTTCCATTCCCCTCTGCCTTCCCCTTCACTCCCCATCCCTCACTTCCCTTTTCCTTCCCTTCCCTCTTTCTTCTTTACCTCCTCTCCTCTTTCCTCTTCTCTTCCTCTCCCCTCTTTTCCTCTTCTTTTCCTTCTCTTTCTCTTTTGCCGACACCGAAATATTATCGGGAGGGGGGTTGGACACTCCCACCCCACCCCCGCTCTCTACGGACTCCGGTAAACATCGCTACATTTATCGACCGCTAGATTACACGCAACAGTTTGTCTCGATTTGAGTCTCGATGATGACGAATAGAAAATAACCTAGTTGGATAACGTATTTTGACACTTCACCCCACCGCCCCCCCCCTACGAATCGTGCTCTTAAAACTCATTCTTTTCGATTTCATTTTTTTCGGCCCCAAACCCATATGGGGTGGGGCAACCGCCATCTCCTGCCCCCCCTGTGGCGCCGCCCCTGTCGGTGGCTATTTTTTGTTAAATCGGATCTTTTTCGAATTTCACGTTCTTACTACCCGAAAGAAATCGAACGAAAAATAAATGTGTATTGCTAACATTAGTTTGTAATTTAAATGTGCAAAGACAAAAATGGTCTCATAGCTACATGGGAGGAAATGTATCATCTCAATGCCATGCTAACCTCTTCAGTGCATACGCATGATCACTACTCTAGCTTGCCCTTTAATTACATTATAGACCAGCAAGCATTACCTCACCTATTGTATAATACGCTCCTTTATTGTATGCCCCTCATGCTCCATTGTGAATACACACGACTAGCCATTAGACTTGGCCGTGTGACCCAACAGACCGATTCACGTGTGCCCTCTTAGTAAAACGTCTCGGGATATTGTCCACCTCTATAGAAGATAGAAAATATATCATAGATCAGCAAAGTCGAATGGATGATTAGGTTGAGGGCACTGCCACTGAAAAATGTCCTAAATCATTATACATAATCTGACATAATTCTTTTCCTCAAAGACTGATACACCGAAATGGAATTGACCATTTACGGCCATTTGGGGAACGAGAGCAGGGGGGTCTTCGCCAATTATTTCCTGAAATGCCCCGCTACAACCTATGAGGTGTGGGGGTAGCTTTAGTTGAGTAAGAAAGGATCAGGAAGGAGAATCCTCGGTTAAGACCCTGATGAAACCACTAAAAACAAACTCAGAGGAGGAAACGACTAAAGGAACGCGCCCACAATTCCTGGGGAAACAAATCAAGACTGTTCCGAAGGATAACACTTTAAGCAGAAACGACTCTTCTGGGGTCTGCTCCACTCTCGATACAAATCTTTGGGAGGAGGAAAAGTACTTCTCGTCTGTCTATCGCTGATACTATTGTCACCTAGCCCACCCAGGAACCCTGACACCCGGGTCCCTCGCCCCCGCGTAGTTTGACAACAACCTATCAACGCAGAAATTCACTAATTTGCCAAACACCCTTGTGGAAATCCTGGCTACATTGCTGCCCCACCAAGACTCTGGTTGAACAGCGTTCACATTAGTTCAGTTTAGTTTAGTAAGAAAGGGGTCAGGAAGGACAAAATCCTCATGAAAGACCATGGAGCCACAACATCCGAAAGAGAAGATTAAAACCCACGATGCCCAAAGAATTCGCCCACAATTCTTGAAAAATAAGTATTTGAACGTCCAAGGAAGGCTTCTCCACTCATCAATAACCTCTGCGAGAAGAGTTTTTCACGAATGTCCAATCCACCGCTTGCCCCAGTGGGCGGCTGGCCATAGGGGCAAGGGGGAAATTGCTCCCAAACATTCCCAAATAAACATTTCAATGAAAGATTTGTAGAGTGAGGCCATTACACTCCATCCATTCCGTGAGATTCTTTGGTCCCGTTCGATTCTGAAAACCCCAAATCCCTACCTTCTTTCCATCTACTGCGAAATCTTGAGTTTTCAGTCACTAAACACGTCAATTACTTCGATCAGACGGGATTAAACGCCTGCCGAACCAATTAACAAAAGTATTTTGCCACGGGGGATAACACTACGAGTGTACCAGGAAAAGGCAACATTGTGGAAAGCGTCCCGGCGGCTACTAGTAACTTTTGATTTTACATGTACAATACCTAATTAAAATTCGAACTGATCTAACATCGCTCTGTCTCCTCGCAATCGCTATTGCGTTTGCCGCGTAAGAAGACCTGTACCAAGCAAATTTGGTGGAGTACACAACTGGTATTCTCTAACGCAGAGAAACTTAACGGTACTATAGCGTTGAACAATTCTACCTCTGTCGGACACGGTCGAACAACTACAGGGAAACCGTGTTCAGACAGAACGACCACTCCTCTAATATTGTCAATGACTGTAGATATATGATGATGTTCGATAATGACCAGAGGAGTGGGCACGCCACAATCACCGCGGAGGAACCAGGGATACAGAGAGGCCTGAGGAACGCGTTGTGATCGCTCGACTGACCATACCCGCAGATCTCAAAGAAAACACTTCTTTTCCCAGACCTGCAGAGAAAATTACTGAACAAAGGGACTGAACAATTGTGAACTGAACGAATGCGAGCTATGTTCCCTATACCTTGCCCATCTCTTACGGTTTATTGGGGCACTTCTATATCGTCCGCACCGCCAGAGAGATCGTTTCTGATGTTAGACGACGGAAACCGACCTGAGGAAAGAAATGCCATGGGTCGACTCGACTGTCGCTCTTAGCTTTGATTGGCAATGGAACAGATTTTCAGTGTGGACATTTAGAGATCATTGATAAACTCAGCAGCAAGTGCGATCGCAGCCTCAAGCTAAATGACTATGGTCTGGGGATAGATGTCACAGGGTAGGTGTAGTGTAGTATTGTCTTATTTTCGGGTGTACATCATGCCCGGATATCGGGTTGAAGGGTTTCCAGCCCTAAAAAATTGAGGCTATCTCGTGTATGCTCATGACGCTAGTCTACTCCAAACTTTTAGTTGTAAAAACAAACGATCGGCTCCCGGCTTCGATAAGGAAACTCTTATTTCCGGATTTATTTTTCGGATTCACTTCAGTCATCAAGACGAGCAATTTTCAGCGCTTTAGCGTTTCAATCCAAGGAGGAATTTTAGATCGATTGTCGTAGATCGAACACTAGAACTTAATTAGATTGCGACATTTTAGAGTCGGTCACGGCCAGTTGTAGCATAAGTTTTATTAGGCATCGTTACCTATTGTTTTTTTTTTGGGTGACGCGACAGTTTATTTGAGTTTGGTCTGTATTGAGCCTGTACATACGGTAGTGTTCAAGAGTGGTTTGTGTTATTTGTTATATAGGGTAGACGTATTGAGTAGAAGAAATGTAGGCAGGTGGATTAGCGTGGCAATTGTAGTATGTAGTATGTTATGCTAGTAGCAAGTGTTAGTTTAGCTCACAGTTAGAGAAGTCAGTCAATCTCATACCGTTTCGGACTCCAGCTAATATCGGGTAGGCGAACCATAGCCACCGATACCGGACAGAACGGATACCGACAGCTGATAGCGACAGCTAGAGCTAGCTACACCGCCATTACGGGATTAATACGATGGAATAAGGCATCCTCAAGGCTCGTCGGGAAACTTGGAACATCTTCAAACTCAGGTATCGATTTTTATTTCATAAACTAACAGGAGAGTACAAACTCTAAATAGTATAAGTGGTTGTCAGTTGATTTGATAATGAAAACAAAGCTTCACATTGTGTTTGAAATATGAAATGATGATCCAGCTGCTCGGGTTTTCTAATTCACAGTTTTAGTGGGTAATATTTCGAACATTAGTCCGACCCCCATGTAGTAGTTAAGCATTAATACGGATTTACAGTCCACACTGATATTATGGATTATTTGTGCAACGTTCTGAAAAAACACACTGAAATTCGAAACTTCGCAAAAGGGACACCCTACCCTTGATCCTCCCCCACATCAGTCACATGACATTTGCTCCCCCCAAACAAAAGTCCCTACAGCCGCCATGCTTTGCCACGAAACTGAGGCAATGACCACCATTGGTAAATGGGCAACTCAGAAGAAATAGTGAAAAGAAAGGTCCTTTAATCCTTGATCAATTCCAAAAGTGGAATCAAATCACTCGAAGTGTCCCAATCCAGTGGGGTTAGACGAGACGCTTTGACCTTTCCTCATTAGGTAAATCTCTAAGACCTGGTAGATCTACGTGAACGTTTTAAAATACCTGTCATCATTCGAGAAGTAAAGGAGTCCATCCTGGAAATACTCATGTGAGGTACCATCCGTTGCTTAAACAGCCTGACAACCAATATCTTCATCAAGGGAACTGAAGTGACGCCTAATTCAAGCCAAGAATCCAATTACCTTTCTCGCAAGATTCAGCACACTGTTGTAAGGGTTTTAAAGAAGGACCAAAAATGAACTCGGAGATCCTTTTCTAATGTTACTGATGAATTTGGCCATCTTCAACTGAGGACACGTTGAAATTGTGGAAACAAACATGCATAACTTGCACTGAAAAAATTTTGCCAATCGGAATACCATTTGGAGGATTATACAGATTCAGTGAACAATTGCCTCATCTCGTTCAAGTCAACCTCCCGAAACCACTCCGATCGTCGCAAACTTTTTAATCTGGGAAGGCACCGAACTTTAAGATGTCAATAACGCCAGAAAAAAAGTTCTAGCCAAGAACCGATACTTGGGGAATATCACTAGTGACCATTTGCTAAGGAACGAACGACATTTGATGACAACACGCTGTTTCCTATTAAGGAGGTCACTGACAATAACAACTAAGAAAATTTACTTTATGCCTTTTTTAATTTGAGCAAGAGAGTATAGGAGAATTTATCAAACGCACTGTTTTTGTCAAATGCACTGGTAACATCTCCGTAAATTTAACAGAGAACGGTTGTTTCCTGAAACCTGATGAGAACCCTGAATTGACTTATATCAATAATTGAATAATGGATCAAACACCTTGCAGACAAAAATAGTAGGACTGACTGGCCTGTAATAACAAGGAAGAGCCATGCGGTCTTGAAATTAATGAGACGCAGTAGCTCATTCCTATATAATAAAATATATTATTATTATTAGCCTTATTGTAGCCACCTATTTGGGTAATAACAACACGATTAGTTATATATATATATATATATATCTATATATATATATATATATAATATATATTATATATATTTATTATGTATAGATAGATAATAGATTGGGTTGTATACCCAAATCGAGGCTATCAATGGCCCAATGCTGTCCTTGACTTTTGCATTCCTCGTAACATAGAGAAAATAAACCCCTGAGGATTATCCTTCATATTAGTGGCTCTTCTTCTGCGAATTCGAACTACTTGCACAGAACTAACGTGTTTGACTAGGAGCTTCTGGTACTTTGAACGATTTAATCAGACAGGAACAATTGGAACGATAAAGAACGATAACTAAAAACCTAGAAGCGATTCAAACCAAACAAGGTTGGGATCTTGGAGCCCACACCCGGTGACTATAACCAGAAGCGAGTGTCTTCCTCGTGATTACGATATACTTTTTTTCAACATACCTGTTCGGTCAGCGGTTTACTTCCTGTTGATGCCTTTCCCGGCATGAGTCATCGCGGAGGCCAACATAAGTGGTACCAAATTCTTCTGTATTCTGCGATTTCATTGAAATATAAGCCGGCGCCATTCCTTATTACTTGGATACCTTCACCGTGTCAGGACGACTAGGTTCAACGGAAGCACCGACGAGATAAATGCAACTGTACTTCGACGTAAACAGCAAGTATTATTTATTACCGTTGATTTACTAAAAAAAAAAAAAGAAAAAAAGAATGAAAAAAAAAAAAAAAAAAAAAAAAAAAAAAAATAAAAAAAAAAAAAAAAAAAATAAAAAAAATAAAGAATTTTTAATTTTTATATAAAAAATAGATAAAGAAAAAAAAAAAAAAAAAAAAAAACTATAATTTACAACAATTATCGACTGTCATCTTTTCCCTATAAAGTTCAATAGTTCAATTAGAATAGACACTCATCACACTAAATTACAAAAAAGGAGATTCCTAATTAAGAACCAAGCGACAGAGTAAGTCAACATAAAATTGAAGCACTGGTCACTTTTACTGTATAGCGCCCTCTCGCCGTCCCTTGATCACCTCTAGAAAAGTCTGGCTAGTTGCTTTGCACATAATAACTCCATCTCTGAACAGATTTAACGTGGCCTAGAAATGGCGACGATAGAGGCAACACAGCGAAGAAGATTGCAAAATAAACTTTGCCAACGGGGGTTAGTGTGAGAGATAGTGGGGGACATTGCTATTTCACGGGTAATCCCAAGATATTTTGAATGAATATATACAATTCGAGAATCTGAATTTAGGGAATGGTGGTGGGTCAAGTAGGCTAACGTTGCGTCTTATGGCTGAACTAACCTAGTTCTGCAGGCATCGATCACATCAAATTCTTACAGGTGAAAAACATGAACAGTTTAGGCTATACAGATTGGTGTACAAGCGACTAAATGCTACTCAAAACTATCTGCGCATGCGACATACCGTCCAATTGCGGTTTTTCTGCTCTGCCAAAATTTTGGAGCGAAATGTGCACCTATTGCCCTTTTATTTCATCAGACTTCGAGCTATTATCGCTATTATGGGAAATACAAACTGGGACCATGCAGCCTTTACAAATGAATGGATACAACCGATGGAATCGATAGACAACTGACTGAAACAGTTTTGAAGTATGTGCGCAAGACCGCTACGAAATATCGTCCAATATTGAGTTGGTGTCCGAATAGTGAGGAAAGGGCGATCGGTAGAAGAAACCTATTGTTTATATCTCCACACAACATGACGTAATATGCTGGTAGATCGAAAATTATGTTGTTTTTGCAAGATCCGCAGAATATAATATAAATTAAAATTACCGAAAACTAATTCCGAATAAATGTGATTCCATGCGTGCGCACGAATTGGCCCACATAGGGTACACGATCACAGGGTGTTTGTCTCTCAATTTTGACGTTAACGGCTCACGCTTCATGTGATCCATTTTATTTCAGAGTCACTACTTCTTCATCTTCAAGAACGCGAATACGCTCACTGGTACCCTTCGTTGATATCTCCTTGACGGAGACCTCTTTTCGAGCCCAGCATTAAATGATTACGCTCCAGTGTGGTAATACTCCGGCTCCTCTCCCCCCCCACCCCACCTGCCTCACTGTAGCTTTATTAACTTATTTGCTAATGTCACGTATTGGATTTATGGTATAACTAAGGAGTTCTCAGACTTACAGAGCTACAAACTGGAATCGTTATAAGACGATGCTTTCGAGCGTTGTTAACTTTGACACCACCTCCAATGAATACACGGTCTCGTGGTATCTTTTAAACTGCAGCTTGAATAACAAGGTGGGTGAGTAAATTTGGTTAGTGCATTCGAGGGCATGGGAGCGAACGTCGACGGATAGTTTAGATGCTCTTCCATGTATTCAGTGCCATATATATACTTAATGGAGAAAGGTTTGATATGAGCAAGAATTTTACATTCGATGCGTTGTTGAATAGCAGAGCCAATGTAGTTCGCCATAATAGGGTAGTGATTTCCGTTTTCTTTGTTTATAACCAACACGCAGCGGAATTCTGACCAAGGGGTGGGGGTGTTTTTTTTTGGAGTTTCTGGATTTCACACGAGGGAAACTGAATAGTGAACTGTTACAATAGTCTAAAAACGGGGAATAAGCCGAAACATGTATTCTCGTGATGTGTTGTCCGCGAGTGTTACGTCTGTTCTTGCCAATTTCCAAGTGCAGTTTGAACATCTTTGAAGAATTCGTTTTTCCACAATTTCCATAAGTCTGACCTCATTGAAATTTGGCACATGTCTTGATTCCTGCAAACATGCGATCATCGGCCCACACTGGAAGAAGTGTGGTTCAGACGCCAACCTTCCTAAAATTACAGCCGGTCCCGACCTACCCTACGTTCCCAAACTTATTGAGATCGTGTTTAGTCAGATCAACGTTTTCTAGACTAATATTTATATGCAAGTGTCCAGTCAGCTATCAGGGGGCCGTGGAGTACTGATACTGCTCTGCTGGCGAGAGAGTTAATATGATGTAGATTAGTGTCTCGTCTAAGACACGATGATGCGGTTTCTATTTTTGGTTGGCCACGCCAACACCACCGCCTAATACGATTATAGTTGTATCCACGCCACATTGATCTCTGCAGAACTCGGCCGGCGCATTATGAGAGACCTGCAGCACTAATTCCCACTCCACTAAGTTCTCTTGAACAAACAGTCCAAACGGCATCTCATAGAGTGAGAGGATGTCCCAGGATTACAACTGGTTCGCTGGCCTCCAATTGCCGGGCAAACGTTGGCGCAGAGGTTGAGACACCTCAGCACCACCTACACAGTGTCCACCATGAGACCACAACTTTCGGGGTTTCCTCTTCCCCCGGACTCGGTGTGCTGCCCTGCGATGGGGCCGCCGCGGTCAGTACCGTCATAAGAGGAGCTTAACAACACCACAGTTCAACCTGTTCTATCCAACACTAGAATCTCACTAGCCAGTTCGTACAATCGCCCAGCCACAAGAGATCTTTTCTTCCCACCCTCCACATGGTTTCATCACAAGGTGGTAGTGTGGTATAAAATGACTAGAGTAACACCTCGCACACACAAGAGATCCAGGTTCATTCCCACTCTCTGTCTTGGTTTCATCATCACAGGATGGGATGCTGGTGTAATGACCAAGACCACTTAGCCACAAGAAGATCCGGTTCATTCCCGGGCTCTCTGTCTGTGTTTCATCATAGAAGTGGTAGGGCGGTGTATGTCCAAAGAGGGGCAAGCTTCGGCAGCCGTTGATGGCTGCGTGAATTCTTTCAGCGCCTATTTTTCATGGATTGTCCTGAGATCGTTCAGCACGTTATGAATTCTCTTGTTTTTTCCCATCTACATTTGAGGGAATGGCAACTAGGTTTCTAACACCCTTTTCATTGTTTTGCAATTGGTTTACTCGAAGCTAGAATCACTCGATGCCACGAAGGCGGGTCATAATGACGTCAACGTTAATTATTCATTAATTCCAAAGGAACTGGATGAAAATCATGCCTGCCTCGTATCAATTTCATGCCTTCGCTGCGGAGAGAAAGCAAAGTCTCGCCAGTTCATCGCCATCATAGGTTAGGTTCCATTTTACGCGATATCAGTCACAACCCGTTGTGCTCTACTTATTATATTCTTCATTCATTCTGCTTTTTTTTGGTTTCTAGGGCACGTCATAAATGGAACAATGCGAATCTTTGGAGGCTATGCTTTCATTGGCTGCCTCGTTTCCAGTAGTATTTCCTTTTTCCGTTTTCAATATCATACAACCCTTCAATATTTCTTGCACGGAGCGCCGTCATTGTTTCGGGTTGGGTGGGCATTCATGTTTTTGTGGAAATGGAATGAACGAATTCAGATTATGTGGTGCGATCCATGGTCTGTCGGGTGGCAGTCGCTGTTGTATGAAAATAAAATGGGTAAATGGTACGGGTGCACATTATTTTTGAACAGACATTCCCCCTGCGTTCGTACCAACATGGGGATAGTGCTACCAACACAGGTATGACCAATTGCTGTATTTCATGGAGTGGAATAAGCATGCTGCCAACATACAATTTACCAACCAATGCCGCATACATAATTGCTGTTAAACAGTAATCACCTGTATACCTACTGACTAAACCTATGAACTAAGCATTCGCAGCACAGTTACTGTGAATGGCATGAATATTGTATGGTGTCTTGTGCATTCATTGTTGAATAGAGCCGATTTTGCACGCTGTCAACAGACCTTGACCAATCAAATGCTCGCATTACAATTGGGTGTTGTATAAACAATAATACACCGGTATAGCTCCTAAACTACATCCCATGGAAATTTATGCACAGCATAGTAACTTTAAATTGCATAGGAATTGCAATGTTGCAATGCATATTTGGGGTTTAGTTGAGTTTAGTGACAGGGGTAGGAAGGACAAAATCTCATGAAAGACCCTGAAACCACATCAACCCAGGAAGAAGATAACCAGATTTGTACAGAATTCCCCAAAATTCTCGAGAATCAAACAAAACTAATGGTACACTGTCATTGCACCAACACGTGTTGAACATTCTTTCACAACTCCTCTAACGAAAATTACACCTCCTCCTACACAATACTCAACAGTCCCCCGGCCTCCAATCAACACTTTATAATGAGTACCCCGTGTCCTAGAAATTCGACAAATGCCAAGCACATTCACTAGAATCCTCATGATAAATATATCCGTTTTTTTTTGCCCTGAAGAACTGTTTGATTATATTATCGTTTTTCATGAAATGTTATCCGCCATGATGTACACCTCGTCCTGAAATTTGGGAACCATGCTAGGGATGTTTCACGTGAAGGTGTTTCTGAGCAATAACTATTTGGCAGTTCTTGCCTGTAATTAAAATTTAATTCATGATTGGTCCTACTGTTTTCTATGAAAAATGTTCGCTTCCAGAAATGACGCCCTGTCGTCAAACCTCAAACCCTTCACTGTAAGTTGTTTTAACCAGGAAGCAAAAGGCTTAGTGACTCCTTGATTAATCCTGAGCATTCTGGACTCGTGATCCGCAGAGTTTTCATTCTTTTACCTCGCAATATGAAAATGCACAATGACCATGTATTAGGATAACACAGACGCAGATCCTTTCTTGTTCACTAGGCGGCGCTCGTCTTGCAGTTTGCTGCCGAAACGGCAGGGCCCACTGAGTTATGCTCATTGAGCGTCTGGGTTATTTATGAGAATGAGAGGTGTCACCCTAGTACGTGTTGAAGCGTTCCTTAGCCGCAAGGGGTTACTTCACCTCCACTTTAAGTCAGAAAATTTTTAGCATTTTTTGCAACGGCTAGAAAAGGTTATGAACAACGAAGCCACTTACAACTGCAGAGCAACCTTTAAGGGTTTCCGCGACGAATGTTTTGACACAAATGATATCCCAGGTCCTGAGGCGGTTGGAAGCAAAAAAATTCTTTGATTAAATGCCGGGAAACCGTGTAAGCATTTGGGAACTTTCATTGCGCTTGGGTCTAAAATTTCAAGTCGCATGGAACTGCAAATGAACTCGGCAACATTTCGAAATCGATCTACTTCGTTCTTTTTGTTACTAGACTGAATGTGGGCAGGCAGGCTTAGATCGATCTCCCTCTCCCCCTCCCACGGAGTGTCTTTCAATGCCAATACTCCTGGATATGTTTATCATGTATTCTCCTCTTCACAGTAATGGCCATAGAACTACAAGGTGAGTGCTGAAGCATTTGGTATACCATCTCCACCCTGACACAGTTGCTGTATTAAATTAATCGATATGCATACCACTTAGGCGGAAGAATGACAGAGTGTATCAGTGACGTCTGCCTCAAGCATTCCGGGTTCGGAATCCCGCAGTCACCGGACTTTTTCTCTAGTGTTGTACTTGCAGTACCACGGGCGGGGTGCTGGTCGCTTCATGGTTCCCTGTAATGCAGTGGAACTTTCTGTGGGTTACTGGTGCTGTGATACGAATATTGCAAGAAATCTCGTCGCTTGGCTGTGAGCAGTCCGCGTTGAAACTGAAATCTTTTCCGCTCCTCCAGGTTCCGATAAAGTGGTCCGATCCTGGAATGCACTGATCGTCCGTTCCGAATGGGACGTCAATGGTTAGTCATCAGGGAGCAAGGTTGGATTGGGTTACACTTCTTGCCTCATTCCATCTTTGATCACTATTCGAGAAGAGAGACGTTACCGCCGGTGCTAATCCACGATCAATTTCGGCAAGGGTTTCCTTGAGGAGCCTATATTGAACTTCCTGAACCCGTATATAATTCGATTGTTAATATGTGGTTTTAGTCTTCACATGACTACCACTCTTTCCGCAATACCCTTCTCCTTCTTCCGCCAAGAATAATCCTAGTTCGGCCTTATTTGCCTCGCTTTAGCTCGGTGGTAAGCGTATGCGGCTATCGTTCAGTGGCATGCCATACTCCGGGCTTAAGCGTCCAAAATCGATCTGGTGGAACTCGGGACACTCGCCTAAGGAAAAGAAAAAGATGTTATGCACGCTTGTAGTTTTTTTAGGTCAAGAAACCTTTAGGAAATCATGGAATCTGTATAAAGATAGAAAAATTGCTTAGACTATCAATTTGAGGTTTGTGCTGAAGGTTTCTTATTATCCAATAATATATATAGAATGCCCCCTAACTATCACTAATCGGAAGCGCCTCACTTATATTTGTTCCATAATCCCTGTCATGTTGGATCGACCCTACGTTGCAGTTAATGGGTGCGTCGACACTTCACTTTCCTGGCATTCATTGAGATCTCAATACCGAGCGCCGACTGTGTCTGGGTAGATCTCGCCCTATGCACATTTACCGAACCCCAACTCATATTAGTGGCTGATGTCCTGCTAACTAACTACTACGATCTATCTCATCCACCGTCCTATAGTGGCTGGGGACCCGCCCACCTGACCTTATCTAACGACCTATACTTTCACCGTCAATGGTGACTGGATCCCGCCCACACCCTGACATATCTAACGAACCCGTACTTCACAGTTTGATAATGACTGGCCCTCTCTTTCCCCCGCCATAACAACTACTTATATGTTCACTTGATGATGGGTCTTCATTTCAAATCCCCGCCAAGTCTAACGATTCTTTACTTCACGTTGTAGGTCTTAGCTGGGCATCCCACATTCACAAACAATCCTACGTTAGTTGTTGCATATAACGAACTATTATTGTAGTTGATCTATGGATGGTTCATCTAACTCACCATTTGTCTACCAATGTATAATAGTATGCAGTTGCTGGAGGGCTGGATGGGATGGTCTGAGTGGTCAGCCATGCTTCAAAACCTGCGACGGGGGGGTAAAAGATCGAGAGAGGACCTGAACAGCTCCAGCTCACAATACGGGGGGAGGACTGTGAGGGGACACTATCGAAGTAAAGTGTGTCTCCAACCACACCGGTGCCCAGGTGAGTACAGACGGCAAGGACATAAGGTTCTTTATATTAGGAATTCGTACCTAGGGTGGTTCAAAAGGTGATTCTCATGAAAATATATTGAAAATGGATCCATCAATAGTTGATGGGACGCTAGTAAGATTTATAATAATAGTAACAAACTATCGGCATGCATTCTATCAAAGTCTCGTGTACTGGAGTGATATAATTATCTAACTTCCCTCCAGTACACGGCGGTTGGACGGAGTGGGAAGCCTGGGAACCCTGCTGATGCTCTTCAGGTGCGGCCCTATCCGGCCTTCAGTGGCGATCAAGAACTTTACCAACCAGCTCCAAAACATGGCGGAACTAATGCCAGGGAAAGTTTATGCGAATCGTGAATGGGATGATTGTGCCGCACCGTGAGTAGAAATAAATTCGGGTTTATGCCAGAGAGGAATGTAGACATCAAAGAACGACTGATTGTAAACATGAATTTAAAGGCCAATGGTATGATTAAAAGATTTGCTCCAAAATAGCACAGGTGGACGAGTACAGTCCAAACCCCAAACCAGGGAATTTTGTGAAGGGTGCGAGCAAGTTGTCTTATGGAGATATTTTCATCTCCTTTTGGGATATCGAGGCATCTATGACATCACCGGGGAACGAATTGTAAAGGCCGCTCATAGCCCTAACAGAAAATGTTGCATTTTGCGCCATGATAACAGAAGAACGGAGAAAAAGAAGAGAAAGGTATTCCATCAGAAAAGCAAAGGGTTTATTAATTATTTAATATATTGTGAAAGTTTTGTATGTTTTTATGCGGATACCATCGATAGTTTTTTGTTAAAAGATTTTCAAAAGTATATGCTTTACATTGACTCTGTATCATTGGGGATCATGCAGTTCCCCCCGTGATGTCACAAGGGGAAGTTTGCAATAGAGATTGTGCCCTATCGAAATGCTTGATTCGGCTGAAATTCGATTGTTGGAGTTCCGGCTTCATAATGTAAAAATTAGAAGTGCCAAAGGTCCACATTTACAGACTATTGGCCTTTAATGTTAATAGTTCTGCTGAACTTTGGCTCCTGAATAGAGGTCAATCTCTTCTTATATATAGCCAAGTAATACTTTTCATTATAAACTTTGCGCTGATAAAGTATTTTTAACGCTTCAATTTCAAATATCACAATGTGTTTAGCGTAGAAGTCTTCTACCGCAATCTAAGATTCGAAATCTTAAAATGAGTAGGTATCTTAAGGAAACACAGTATAGTCACTGGTTACAGAAAGTACCTCGCCTGATAGGCGTTTGTGATATATAAACTTTAACACGGTCATAGGATGAGATTCCACAGCGATTTGATAATAAGTGGCGAAAGATTTACACAGGCCTCAGGAGGTCATCTGGGTTGGATGTGGCAATGGAGAAAGACACATGGCCTCGTTCACATGCTAGGTCAATGAAATGGAGGCTTACAGCCTTCCGATTTGTAGACCAGAGCGCTACGCAAGTTCGCAATAACACGGGACTGGAGGGAGGGGGTCGTGATCCTTAAATTTTGTTTGAGGATCTCAATACATACCGATTTTCCCCCCCTACAAGAAACACACACCAAATCATCCTGACAGCTACTGTTTCAGATCCCTCATCCAACGAAGTGGTTGCAGCATCGCTCTACTGATGAGCTAAACGATTTTCTAGCGGCTCAAAAACATCAAATGTCTATCTTGGTAGATTTATGTTTTGTTTAAATTTCCTTTTTATACTAACGCACCCGTACTAATAACCATTATTGTCCATGGATTATCCTAGTTCCAACAGGCAGAAGAGACCGCAGCAGCGATAGCTTCGGGCAGGATAGCCTTTCTCAGTCTGGGTGAGCTTATCTTTCCGATTAATTGCGTTCACATTTCCTCGCCGGATGTCCCAGTTCCATTGTTGAGTTTCACATTTTACATACATATCACCCATCAAACATGAAGAAAGAGTGTTGCCACTCTAGCCCACAAGTACATATTCCGACGCCACCTACCTCGATGCCCGTGAAGAAGGGCGACCGCGCGTTTGCGGGGGTAACCTCTCTCCAGAGCTGGAAAACACCAGCCGTACGAGACGAGCGGCTTTGGCGAGGTCTGCCTGTTTCTCAGCGAAGCTGGAGGTGGCGGCACCTTGAGACCTCAGCTTCTCTTCACTAACGTTTCGTTTTGGCATCGTTCGTGTGAGAAAAAAAGTATTATGTGGTTGGGAACTTGTGAAATCACGTTGTTGTCACATGTTTAGGAATTTTGGTAGTCCGTCGCCGTGTGGGTGGTGCACCCGTCCATGTCCGACAAGTCGTCAGTCCGACACGTCGCTATCCGACAGGTCGTTCAGGCGACACGTCGCTAGTCCGACAGTCGTTAGTCCGACACTTCGTCATCCGAAATACAGTACACACTAACTGTTAGGGGAACAAAAAACGCGTCGCTAGTGCGACAAGTCGTTAGTCCGACACGTTGTAGTCCGAAAATACAACACACACTGACTGTATAGGGGGGAACAAAAAAAAACGATCCGCTAGTCCGACAAGTCGCAAGTCCGACACGTCGTCAATCCGAAAAGACTGCACCACTAACGTAATAGTGGACAAAAACGATTCGCTAGTCCTCCGAGTTGCTAGTCCGACCGTCGTCAGTCCGAAAATACAACACCCACTAACTGTATAGGGGAACAAAAAAACGAGTAGCTAGTCCGACAAGTCGCGAGTCCGACACGTCGTCAGTCCTTACATATAGCACACCCTAACTGTATAGGAGAACCAAAAAAAAGAGTCGCTAGTCCGACAACTCGCTAGTCCGACACGTCGTCAGTCCGAAAATACAGCACACACCTACTGGATAGGTGAACAATACACCGAGTCGCTAGTCCCGACGATCGCTAGCCCGACACGTCGTCAGTCCGAAAATACAGCACACACTAATTGTAAGGGGAACGAAGAAACGAGTCGCTAGTCGACACAGTCGTCAGTCGAAAATACATCCACACTATTTCCGATTGAACTTATCAGAATTCTAGCTTTGTAAGCGCAAACTAAGCAGTTCGCTGCTAGTGTGATATCTTCCATTATTATTATTATTATTATTATTTTTATTTACAAGAACTAGGACTGACGCATGTTCACTGAATATTGAACCCCCCCCCCCCACCCCCCGAGGTAAAATGCGGATAAATGCACACTGTCTCGAAGGATTTTCCTCTTGGTCTACAGCTTCGCCTATCGTTCCTATCCCAATTCCTAATCCTCACCAGGAGGACACAATACGTCACAAAATGGAGACAACCAATCAGCTGAGACTTCCCGAGCAGTGCCCATTAACTGGAAAATGACGCAGATCAAGAAATTGAGGATATTTAAGATGGATGAATACCAGGGAAACTGATGACAGTAACACCAAGAGTACCAAATCAGACCTGTATTTGGCCTAAATAAGCTGATGTCATCCATGATAGAACTATCACCCTTCCTTCTGAAACTGGTGAGTCTGTATCCTGTTCGAACGTTTTACCAGATCAGTTCAACCGATTGCTAGTATCCATTCGTATATCTCTAAAATTCCGCCACACATGAACAATAAACCATCCCAGTTAAACCAGTATCCTTACCATGAATCGGAACAATATCCTGACGATACCAATTACATTACGAATCAGTGGCAGTCGAATTCGAGTAGCTCTGTTGATGGAGATCAATGAATTAGATGATTGTTTCGCTAGATCTGGGTGCTGACGTGTGAGTTCTCAGTCAAGTACTAATGAGGAGGAGTTGTTAGAGCGTCATGGTAGTGGCGCACTGTACAGGAATATCAGTAAGCAGCAAGAAAGGTGGGGGCCAAAACGATAAAAATCTAACAAGGCCACCTCTCTGTCATATCGTTACTTGGTGCGGACTACATACTTGCGACCCCTAAGAGGATATTATAATCAACCTCGAAACTGTTTTATCCGACCCTATATCTTCTTGAATTGGGAAAACTACTTTCGAGAAAACTGCTGCCCGAAAATGGACATCGATACGCCCCGGTAAGTAATATTGTTGACATAACCAAGAACAACCATGTGACTGGCATAAAACATATGACCACCACCTCCCTCTCCGCGCCCCACCTGCGGCGGATGCGTGAATAGTTCCTACCCGGGTGCTCTCACGAGCAGGTGTGTGAACAACTGCACTAAAATCATTAAAAGGTGCTTGCAATTCTTCTTGCTACCCGATATGAGGGACTTGAAGATTGAGGACGCAGACGTGGGGGATTGTTGCTGTTGGAATTGATATAGTATTATCTGCAGCAATCAGCTAGATCAATTCCAACAGCAAAATAACACATGGGAGCCAACAGCGAGTCGATTGCAGCAGCTGCCACCAATTCCACGGCCGCGTGCCAGATCTAAAGGGCTGTTCAAACTTATAACGACCACTATTCCACAGCCCGAGATGACAAAAGAGGAAAAAATGGTACTTTTTTAGTACTGCCGAAGGCAAAAGGGATTATGCAGTCACGCACCGTGCGTTATGTGTGTGTTGTGTGTGTGTGCGCGCGCGAGAGGGTGGGGGTGTGTGACACACCCTGGTCAGCACGGACATCTAAAGAACGCAAACATGTATGAAGTTCAAATTAGGTGCTGTGGGTTGAAACTATAGAGGGATGACCCCTCTTGTTTTGGTGCCAGTTCAAGGTCATTCAGATCAACGAGAGGGCACACTTAGGAAGCATGTCGCAAGATATCTATCGATTGCACGTTGTGAGGATGAACCCTATTGTTTCAGGGTCAAGGTTCAGTTAAGGTCACTATAGGACAATCTTTTCTTGGACAAACGAAACATTTATAGGGTGTTGTAAGTAAAGTTTTGTTCGGTCTGGGCGAGCTTGCATCTGGTGACAAATTTGATCTTTTACCTATTTGGCATCTCGACCTTGGACATTGAGTGCTATTTTGGGATTACAAGATTCGTCTTGTTGAGACAAAACCATAAAGTGAATTAGGACTATGTAATACAACACTTCTATCACAAGATCTTCAAGAACGAACAGGTGTGGAAGTCAAAGGACAGCCAAAACACTGGGAATGTTGCTAAAATTGTGAGGTTGACATTGACATAATGGCAACAAAACATTTTAGAAGGATGTTGTAATGGAAAGATTTGGTCGCCCAGGCGAAACTGATGCAGTTTCGGGATGCATGGAAGCCCACCTGTTGGTTGAACTTATGAATAGTTCGTGTGGACACATGCCACTCAGCAAAATTTTAGGGCGCTTGTGTAGATCAAAAACATTTGACATTAATTGATGATGATTTATTTATGGGCAGTCTAAACAAAAGTAGGACCAATGTAAAGTCAATTAGAAAGGTACCACAATGTGTCTATGGCAGAGGGCGGGGGTGGGAGGTGCCCCGCGTGAGGTCTCACAAGGTAGGTTTGCCAGGCAAAACATCAGGTTTGTACACTATCCCAACCATAGCTCGGTACGTCGGCCCCCTCCCGCGGTGAACACAACGAGCCTCAAAGTCAAAACCAACACAACCGGGACCAGTACCCCTACCTACACCCCCCCCCCCTCCATAAAGGACAGGTCTCCGCACACAAGTGCAAACAGTTTGACTGAGATGAAAACCCTTTAAAGGCCTCAGTGAAAATTTAGCTACTTTATATAATCTCCAAACCTTTTCTGTTAAAAAATCAACGTTAGACAAGAGAACAGTAATTTTTAACATCTGGGTCAATGACCAGAATGAACCGATTTACCTAGTCCTGCTCGGAAAGAATACGGTTGTCATGTGGAAACCTCTAATCAGACCAGACTGCATAACGGAACTAAACTTGAAAAGTGCTCAATTCTCTACGTGCTGCTGATGTTGTGTGGTCAGGTCAAAGCTTATTTGAGGACAACAGAGTGAGATCGATTTCTGAAATACCCCAACTAATACCTACCCAACAAGCAGGGTCAGGATTCTACGTGCATTCGGCAATATCCATGGTTGGCCCCATATGACTTTTGTATGTACGCCTACCTCCCCTATTTGCATAATTTCGCTAAAATTTAAAGTTCGTCCGATGTGAACGAACTTGCCCGATAGGGGACTTTCATTTTGGTTGTTCCCGACACAATCAGGGTCATTTGATGTCACCGGAGACCTTTGCTTACTTTTTGTGATTTCCAACTTTGGTCCGAATTGAATAACACTTCCGTTTGGTGGATTTGGAGGTCATTTGTTCTTTCGTCCCTCTTTCCTTCTCCACAAAAGTAGTAGAAGGGAGGGCAATGAAGGGAAAGGATAATATTTTGGAATTCCAAGTATGCGATTATAATAAAATTTGCAAGTAAACGCGACAATATTTATAGGGGTAATACAGTTTTCTGGTTTGGCCTTATTAGCGATAGCCCGCCAGAATTGGCAGGAATCACGTACACAGTTTTTTGTGTCCTTGTTTTTTTACAAAACTCCAACCACTTCCGCTATTAGTTTACTCCGCAACAAATCTCAGATTTGTGGTCAGCATTTACAGTATGACACGCTTGGACGGGAACCAGGACAGAGTTTTCTGTGCTCATAACTCGTCTTTTGTACCGACAGTGGCGTAGATTTTGTTTCAGGCATAGGGGATGGTGACTAGAGAACGCTATCTGAGCGGATGTCCATTTGTTGGCGGCGTAGCGTGGTTGAGAAATTTAGATTTCAAGACCCTCAGATTGAACGGAAGGCATTAACGGTTGTTTTTGACTGTTCATTCAATTTTCAACCGGTCTGCAATACCGTTAATGTATTCTCATTCTGCAACTTTTAACTCTTAATGATAAAAAAATCAAGCTAGAGAAATGTTTATACACATCCGATGAGTCGAGATGATGCAAGGAATCATATCTACCATGCACCCTCTTTCTTCATTCCATTTGCCAGTTTCCATATTAGTCCTTCATGATCGCCAGTATATTTGTCCATCAGCCCAGCCATACATCTGTAATAAGCCTATACCTGTCCCCACTAACTTGTACGTACTTTGAAATCATAGTACACCGCACTGATTTGTAAAACTAAGAACAACGTCGTCAGTTCATGGCGGCGATTTGGTTAACATATTTGGGAGGGGGACATCATTGTTAGTATCATCTAAGCTGAGCGCCACCATTGGTTGGGCGCTTAGCATTCAAGAGAAAACTCGTTTTACAAATCACCCAGATTGCAGGAAAGGCAACAGTGAGCAACCACTGAAATTGACATAATATTCCAAAAACGATGTGATGTTTTATCCTTCCATTTTCCATCATGGCCTCCATTCCTCCCATACCTCCTCATTCTTAAGATGGTATTTCCGCTTCTCATAGAGGAACCCTTCCAATTGGTAGAAGGTTGCCCGCAGTTGGCAATTTGCCTGAACATCAACTGTCGCGAGAATGTGTGCGTTTGGCCGGCCTTCTTGATTAGAAAAAGATCGAGATTTTCAGATTTGGTTTCCGCTCAATTTTTTTTTCAAAATTTTACTGTCTCAGAATGTTTTGGCGCCACCTTCGCGCCTATATATATACGTAAACTTTCATACTGCTGTCACGACCCCCTGCCATGTTGTTCTTCGTTGCATAATGTACATTTCTTCCATCAATTGAGGGCAGCAACGTCAGACTGGGTAAGCAGTCTGTTATAAACCATAGGGATTAGAGGTAGACCTAAAACTCCGCCATTGGCTATGTGGCAGTGTTTAGAAAATGCCAGTTTCCATTCCAGCATTGGTGGGGGGGGGGGCAGCATTAATTGGTTCCCCAACCATTCCTCCTTTGGTCTTCCCAATGTTCGACACTATTTGTATATACACTATGGAGAAAAAAACCATATTTGCTGACGAGTTTATTGGGGTGCTGAGCTGCCTACTCATACATTATATATTTAACGGAAAAGATAGAAATAAGTGCGCGCAGCACGATTTTTTTTAGCACTTCGGCTTCCCTCCTCAACATAAAATTTAGCATCTGATTAAAAATATATGTGTTATGCCTGTTATGGCCGTACTGCTGTAGCTTTCGGTTGCTTTACCCCTCATTTAATTATTCTGGGAGATGCATACCTGATCATTGGGTGAATGATCACATAGGCCATCTCCAACATCAAATATTGGGGGGATGTATCCCTCCATCTCCTCCCGCGATCTACTCCTACTGTGTCCCGATCGCACTTACGCGCCCGGCCAGTCATCCTGTTGATATTTTTTTTTCCTCTGCTGACATCAATGACCTCAGAAGATACCCAATGGCTGTTCGTTTCTCGTCCTATTTGCCAAAACCCGAACACACATTTGATATTTGTATGCCCAACGCGTTCTCAAGTTATCGAGCGTGGCTTACTTCGACAAGAATAAATTGCATTCTACATAATCTCATGCGCATGAATCAAACTTCTAGAAAAATTGCATCCTCGCACTTACCAAGCTTGCCTCCAAGTTAGTTCTTGTTAAATATGACTGCTTAGTGCTCCACAAGCATTATGAGTCTGGATAAGCCAATAGAAAAATAGTTGGTACGTATTCGGCTGACGAAGTGTCGGACTAACGACTCGGCGGGACTTAGGCGATTCGTTTTTGTGTTCCCCTATTACAGGTTAGTGTGGCGCATTTTCGGACTGCCGACGTGTCGGATAAGACTTGTCGGAATAGGACTCGGTTTTTCCCCTATAAAGTTAGTGTGTACTGTATTTCCGGACTGACGACCGGGTGACTGACTACCGACTTGTCGGACTAGTGACTTGTTTTTTTGTTCCCCGTATGTTTGTGGGTGCTGTTTATTTTCGGAACTAACGACTTGAGGGACCTAGCGACTAGTTTTTTTGTTCCCCTATTACAGTTAGTGTGTACGGTATTTTCGGACTGACGGACGGGTCGGACTACGGACTTGTTCGACTAGCGATCGTTTTTTTGTTCCCCAATAAGGTTGTGGTGCTGTATTGTCGGAATTGAAGACGCGTGTCGGACTAATGACGTTGTGTACCGTGGTAGGCGTCATGAACATGCAGCTTATGCGGTACTGTATCACCGGAAAGACTTCAATCAGGTGTAGTGACTATAGTGGTGTTGATTGAACCACTTGTATTTTGTGTTAGTAAATAGGGATTAGGTTATGGAATTGCAGTAGGACACCAATCACAGAAATTAGTCGTCGAAAACAGTGCATCACCCCCAACTATGGAGAAATGCATGCATTTAGTACAAACTGAGAAATAGTGAAACAGTGACATACACCCTGAATGGTGACTTTTATTACGAAAAATTTGGAGTTGATCATGGCAATTATTCAGCTTGGAATTCTAGAAACAGGTTAATAGGTCTGAATTATTCAAGCTATTCTTCAGTGCTGAACTTAATTATCATGCAATTTTAATTTATCTCTATTATAAGCACATCCACATATTTTACCGCCTTCACAATTTAGGTTAAAGTAGGTTTATATTAATCATGAACTTCATGGATATGTTTTTTAGGAGATTCGAACCGAGGGCAAACGGTCACTGTCAATATTTACAAATTCTGCGTGAGTATATATCACGGAAAATCTGTATTCCTAACTGTAATTTGTGTCTGTTACTGCTTGAGGCTTTTAAGGGGGGGGCCCAAATGAGTGTTGTAGGCTGTAGTTCGGGATGCTCTACGACATTTATTTATAGGTTTGTGTGTTGTGATATTTGTTACATGTTCACTCTAACAGTCAACCAAAACTGACGCAAGTTCACGAAATCCACGTAATGGTGGCAACACACAAGAAAGCTTTGATGGAAAACTTCTAATTGTTTAGTGCCTTGATCGACGGTAATGGTTTGAAACGTAAACTTATCTTTGTTACAGCCGCGCTGATGGCGTTGAACGAATGGAAACCTTGCTAATTATTTTAAGGGACCTAAGGAACATTAAATATGTCTGCAGGCGCGTTATATTGGCCGAAATTGAGGATTTACGGGCTATTACGTAACCGTTCTGACGTCATTATAACCTAGACCCGGATTTTCGGGCGATTACGTAATCGTTCAGACGTCTTATATTATAACATACGCCCCGAGGGTCCTAGTCGACGAAAAACAACGGAAACATAACAACACAACAAACAAACAAAGCGGACAGCACAATTGCCCCGCACTTGCACGCGTTAGGCTTGAACGCACATCGTACGTGGGCGCTTGCTATGCAGAAATGACTGCGTGTGAGTATGTACGTGCCGGGAGTCGAAGGTCACTTGAATTGATTGAATTACCAGACATGTGCGTGACAATTACCGCACGCGTCAATAGAAGGAAGTTCTCGGACTTATGAAGCGGTGAATAGCGTTAGATATTACGGTTGTTACCTGACCTAAGTAGGCTGAGTGAAGCTCCGACCTTAGGCTTAGGGGAGCCTAACGTGTAGGCCATCAGCTTGCCGCCTAGCCTAGGCGGACATAAAAATTCACATTACAAATCTACAAAATTACGGTTACACAGTCGCCGCAAGAATAAAATAGGCTAAACCTATCCAGCCCCATTCTCATCGCGAAGCCTTAACTTAGGAACTAATTATGTAATGTGTGTAGTAGATTAGAAGTTGTATGTAAAAGATTAGGTAGGCTGTACTGAATAAGGTTGTTACTGGCCATATGTTTCACATCACTGGCCATGCGGAAACAGGATGTGTAGGGGTGGAACGTCAGTCAAATGAGTGACCAAGTTGAAAGCCGACATTGAACAGTTATGCCTACGCTAAATCTTGGTGTGGAGTCACCTAAAGGATGAACAAACTTTCATCACGTGGCACACCAGTAAAAATATTGTACTTGTTCTTTCATTACTTTATATTACATGTAAGAAAAATAACAATAATCTGATTTAGTCTGTTTTTTTTATAACTCTAAACTGATTTTTCGGCTGAACAATGTAACTTCAGCGTAACATTTACTTTCCACTTGAGAAAAATACCCAAATTTTGATTGGGTTGCTTTTGAACACCTTAGAAAAATATTTTAATGATATGATTGATTTAAGTTCGTTATTAACATCACAAAAAATGGTATTTATGGAATGGAATATAACCCTAATCATGAGTAGAGGATGCATTCCTTTAGGGTAATGCATCCTCTCACACCAAACATCTTCAGCGATTCTCTCTCCCATTTGCAAGCTTACAGCGACATATTCTCTGTATTATTAAGCAAACGAATTGCCCTCCAGAACAAAAGGCAGTCGTGTGAAGAGGCGGCCTTTACCACACTTTAATAGTTTGGGGGGGGGCAACTTCGGGTGGGGATTAAATTAATGGTGCAGTAAAATTTGTCCCAGTATAACTATTATCACTAATAGTCACGTCTACAACTGCCTTAAACTCAACTCCCGTAACTCCCTGTCGTTGTAACATGGGATGGAATCCTCGTCAAAACACTTTTCCGTTCACAACTTAATATAACCAGATGTTCATCACAAAGGCGAGTCAGAAATGTATGCCCCATTTCCATTCCGCAACCTTTTCTTCCAATCCAGCAATGACGGGTAGTTTCTGTTGAAGAGGAGACACAGCGGATAGGAGCGGATAGGTCCTTCTCCATACGTAACACTATCTGTCTATATTAAATCTACCATATAACTCGCCATTGACCACCCTCAATGAAAGGCTTTAAAATTCTGGTTCCGAACCTCTGGATCAATCTTCATTTCGTGTGATCAAACAGTTAGCTGCTGTCATGTTTCTGTGCAAACCTTGAACCCACGCATTTTGACTGCAATGATATGACAAAGAAGTGTACGCCATCTTTCTTTGCTTCTTTAGAGTCTGCAACAAAGAATTACCCCAACTTCTACTCTTCAACCTCTGTGTGATCATTGTATTACAACCAAGGAAGTCAATGACCACTCCGTAATTGCTGATCGTTACGGTATTGATCACAAGCTTGATGCTCTTACACAAGAGATTAGCAGCATTAGAACAACTCTCTTGATTAACCCGTTTTCCACGCGAGGCATGACATCCTCCAGTATACCAACAGTTATTGCTGGTGGTTCTGCGAGGAACCTTCCATTGTGAGTGAAACCACCTACAATCTGACCCTGGCGCTGCCACTTCTGTCGAACCAATCCTTATCATATGTCAATCCACTTCTTCTAAGAGTGTTGCCACTTCTGGGGATCACCCTCAGTTTATGCTATCCGCCTCCATCCAACTGCTGTTCTAAGCCGGGTAAAGTACAGGAAATCAAAAATTCTTTGTTCGAAGAAAGCAAGAGTCCTGATTGTGACTGATGAGAACGTTGATGTGCACTCCTTGCATAAACGGTGGTAGACCATTCTATTTCCGGGTTAAAAACAATACAGAAGTCCTCAAAGGTTCAACAGGTTTTATCTTTCCAGATGAAAATGCAAAAACTGCGAGAAAACTCAACTTGAGGGTGCATTCAAGTGTTTACAGTCCCAAAGAGAAGACCCCGACTAATAAACATAGTTGGCTCACATTGACTTTGACCATGATTTCCCTATCCATCGATTGTTCATCAAAATCAATGATGTCAAACTGTTTGTTGAGAACAATGTAGATGCTCATTTGAAGGCACTGTATGCATTAAACCAACCACAAATAATCCGCAGTTTTCCAACTTTTTATCGGTCAGTTCCGAGTACGTGAACTCAGTTCATAATCGTGGCAACCGTCTTAACATTGTTTATCCTCTTGTATTGTCATGACGATTCTTCATCAAACGATGCACATCTGTCAACGTTTGGTCACTTCAAGGTCAATGTCCGACTTCCATCCAGTCCATCCTGCGCAAAAGGCACCGAACCCCATGAACGGAAGAAAGATGTGAATCGATAGAAGTTACGTGTTGTATAACTGAATCGAGCTAAATCACCCTAACATTGACTCGCATTCAGCCTACTCCTGAATTGTGAGACATATCTTGAACGGCAGACAATTACTGCATCATCAGATTTTTCTAACAATAATTTAAACTACTTGGGGAAACAAACTGGTTCAGATGATAATCGTCTCCGCTTCCTTATTTGAAGTACAAATCTATCTGCACCAAGTTGATGCGGTTTAGAATATAGTATCCAGCATGACATCGTGTAGCCTTCTCACTGAACCTTGCTCACACCGAATTCTGGTGATATTCTGGAAAAATTTGAAGTCAACGGTTTTCGACTACTCCATTTACGCACGCTCGAACAAGAGATAAGGAGGTGTGGGTATCATGACGGCAGAATACTGTCCATGTGAATATGTGCAACCCATCACAAAGTTTTACCTCCTTTGATACCATGAAGATAATCATTAACAAACCAACGTCGAGCGAACGCTAAAACTTGTTTCAAGACTATTCTGAGTCACATTGCTATTAGGGGAGTCAATCTGCCTAGTGGTCACACCATTCTTTTGTTAGTGTGCCAAGAATCTTGGTGTTTTTATTGATCAAATTCTTGCCTTCACATCCCAGGAATGCTACCATCTCACTTGCTTTGGCTATGATTCGTAAAAACATTTCCAAGGTCAAACACTTCCTCTCTCGTGATCTTGTGAGTAATCTTATCATTTTTCCTTTGTACATCAGTAAATGATAATGTGCAATTCTCTTTACCATGGTATTAACTCGCATCTTATTGCTAAACATCAGTCGCTCCAGATAGTGATGCAGAAGTATTTATGGTCGTAACAGGAGTGAAGGGGTGTCCCCTTACATATTTGAGGACCTGTCACGGCTCGCGGTTCAGAGGTCGCCATTTACTTCAAATAATTATTCTTGTTCGTAACTGTATTTCATGTACTGCCCCTAAGTCCTTAAGTGAACTTATAACTTTCTCTCATCGAGATAACCTGCTCCTTGTTATGCCTCGTGTCCATTCTAAGTTTGGCTCCAGGGCCTTTTCCTTTTGTGGTCGCGAAGCTTTGGAATGCACTCCCTGTCAGTACTCGTCTAGTGGTATCACGTGACCTTTTAAGCGTCGACTTAAACTATGTTCTTCACAAATAGCTTCCAGTTCCATAAGAGGGTAAACATGGTGTAATTGTTCGTACTTTAGCCTATCTGTGCAAGTCTGTGTCTTTCTGGCACAGATAGAAGCTGGGCTTTACAAATGGTGTTTACCTACCTACCTACCTACCTACCTACTACCTTACCTTACCTTACTTACCTTGACGCTTACCTTACCTACCCTTCCCTTAACCTTTACCTTACCTACCTCCTACCTTACCTTCTGAGCGAGCATGAAACACCGGCCGAATTGCACGGTATTTAGCTTGATTTGGGTTGACCTAAAGTCTCGTGGACCCACTCTCAGTATCAACAACAAATTCCGTGTTGTTTCGCTGATATGTTCACGGTACTCGATCTCCTCAATCCCAATTCATATAGTGCATAGCCTCTGCATATACAAACTGTGATTTTTCGGCGGCGTACGTAGATTACCTGTCTTTCTCGAAATCTGGCCAACGTCAGTCTGCATTTGTTTATTCCATTGAAAACACCTTAACAAACATTCTGCGAGAAAAATCAGCTACTGAGTAACATCAGGCAAACGACTGGCTCGAAAGCTTGAGCCCCTCAACAGCGGCTCCTGAAAAAAAATTGTTTTCACATTCATCGTTTTTCACGATACCTAATTTCGGTTGACCTATTTTAGATAAGAGCAAACGTGTAGTATCCCTAACTTCTATGCCCCTTTTATTGTCGCTATTCGTATTCTGTTTTGCAGAACAGAACTAAATTCTACAACTCAACTGGTTGAGTATCGAGCGTCACCAACATAGCTTCCTGAGAGTGTTGTTTGAATTCGTGTATTTGGTTTGCTGGAACGCGAATTTTCGGGTCCGCGACCGGCCCCATGTGGAGTCTTCCGTACTTTCGATGGACCTTGTTTGGCTGCATCTTTCTGAGGCTACTTCTTTCAGCGGCATGCATCCTTCGGAAATGTTTGGCAACAATTTGGCCAATCGCCAAAATCGGGGGTGAACACGGGACACTCGAGGGAAAGACACACCGATACAGCTCTTGACATCAAACAATTGCAATTTTACGAGTGTCAGAAAGGCCCGGTTAGGAAATCCGTGAGGATGGAAGAAAATCCCGTAAAACTCGCGGTCATTTGATGTGGCGATAAGTCTATATGTTTTGTGTTTGATGAATCGAATCAGGGCAGAGGCCATTCAATATCAACGGAGTATCTTGTAAACACCAAATGTCCACTATGTGCAAATTAACCGATCAGAGTTATGAAGTTGAATAGGAATGTTGAGAGCATTGTATAGACGATCACAAACCATGGTGTAGGTACATTAGGAGTCCACAAAACACCTGAGTAGCCTTGAATTTGTTAATGTTTTTTACAATCAAATTCGGTCCGAAGCCTTTTTAATAAAATCTACTATTTATAAAGCCCTATCATCACTGCGACAATAGCTCGCATGTGCCTTAGTAGGTGACTGAGAAAGCCTCGACGAAATCTGAATACTTTCCCCTCCAGTTCTGGGTTAGGGGTGCCATGTCACGGTGCAATGGACGTCTGCGGGATTCCTGAGTCCCCTTTGCTATATTGGTTATCACGTGATCTCATCGTTCTATATATCGACTTCCGCATGGCCATAAGACTCTTTGGAGGACCTTGAGTCACGAGGTGTTACAACTGTCGTTGGAACTGACTGATTTTTTTCTGTAGTCTTTTTTTTTCTAAGTGTTATAAGTGTGCTAGTAGATCACTGACTCTTCCCTGTTTCACGTGTAAGGTCCGAGTTGCGTAACTGGTGGCCACTGTTAGGTGTTATGAATGGAGGCCACGGTGGTCTAGTGATCTTGATTTTTCTTTAATTATGCCGTAATCGTGTAAGCATTTGGGTAAACATTCATTGGCGCTCGGGTCGTTTCAGTCGCATTAACTGCCGTTGAACTCGTGCAACATTTCGAAATTCTATTATTTTCGTTTCCTGTTTCTTCTTTACTCAAACTGAAATTTCGGGCAACTTGAATTATCCCCTCCGGGGAGTATCTTTCATGCCGATACTCTCGTATATGTTATTCATGTATTCGCCTCTTCACAGTAAGGCTATAGAAACCACCATGGGATGAGTGCTAAATACATTTGGTAGTACCTTCTCGTCCTGACCACGAGTAACTGGTATCAAACGAAGGTAACATCACAAGTAGGCGGAAGAATGACCGTGTGGGTATTCAGTGGCGCATTGCAAGGCAATCACACCGGTTCATATCCAACAGTCACCGGACCGTTTGCCCTAGGGTTGGGATTGTTTACAACAACCCCTGCCTCGAAGTCATCTGAGCACTAGTCGAGAAGAGACGGAGTTATCGCCTGGGCTTATCCCCGATCAATTCGCCCCATGGTTTCTTGGTGAGCCTTACTTGGCTTACTGAAACTGTAGAATTTTTATTGCTATTATTGGGTTTGGTCCTATCACCCTAACCTTCATATATATAGTTCATCCTCTTCGCGCCTCGCGTGAACGTTGGGTACGCGTTGGCCTGCAATCGTTCAGTGTATGCATAACTCCGGAAATTTTTAAAAAAATCGGTTGGGTGGCTCTCGGGACAGTCGGCAAAGGAAAAAGAAAGGTTAATCACGCGGAGACAAAGCTTCTGAGTCAAGAAAGCTGTTAGAAAATCCATGGGAAGCTGCATGGAGATAGTAACTGTAAATGGCATAGGATAGGAATTGCATGTTGTCAATGCCATATGGGGGTTTAGTTGAGTTTAGTGAAAAGGGGTAAAGGAAGGACAAAATCCTCATGAGAGACCCTGAAGCCACAACGACCTCAAAAGAGAAATAACCCAAATGTGAATTTTCGCCACATTCTCGAAAAATGAATCATACTCTGGTACACTGGTAATTGCACAAACCGTGTTGGCTTGAACATTCTTTCAACACTTCTCTAACGAAAGTATACATCCTCCCAGCACAATACTCTAACGCACCCGGGCCTCCACTCACACCTTATCATGATGTACACACCGTTGCCTATGAAAGTCGACAAATGCCAAGCACATTCACTAGAATTCTCATGAAAAATATATCAATTTTATATTTCGCTTTATGGAAATGTTATCCGCAATGAATGTCACCTCGTCCTGAATTGGAACCATGCTAGAATTTCACTGGAAACGGTTGCAAAGCTATACTATTTGGCAGTTGTTTTGCCTATAATTGATATCAATGGCAGATGATGGTATAACTGTTTCTATTAAAAATTTCGCTCCAGGAATACGCCCTGTCGTAAAACCTAAACCCTTCACTGGAAGTTGTTTTAACCAGAAAGACAAAAGGTCATGATCCCTGAGCAATTCTGGACTTGTATCCACAAGGTATCATTCTTTGACCTCGCAATATGGAAAAATCTACAATACCATGTATGAATATACACAGCGCAGATCCTCCATGTTCACGCGGTGCTCGCCACTGGCAGTTGGCTGCCGGAAACGGGCAGCACATTTAGTGATTCTCATTGGAGCGTCTGAGTTTATTTATGATCAATGAGAGGTGGGGTCACCTGAGTACGTCGAAGCGTTTCCTTATCCTCAAGGGGGTTAACTTCACATCCCATGAAGTAAATGAGTTTTGTTAGCAAATTTTTTTGGCAACGGCCAGAAAAGTTAGAACAAGAAACCACTTCACAACTGCAGAGCACAACATTTTACGGTTTCCGCGACTAATGTTTTGAAACAAAATATCTCACTCTGAGTCGTTGAAGAAAAAAAAGAATATTTATTTTCTTATTAATTGGCCGGAACCGTGTAAGCTCATTTGGGAACTTTCATTGCGCTTGGTCGTTTCGGCCATGAACTGCAAATGAACTCGGGACCATTTCGGGGGGGAAATTCTATCTACTTCTTTCCTTTTGTTACTAAGACTGAATTTTCGGGCAGCTTAGTCATCTCCTCTCCCCCCTCCCATGGGATGTCTTTCATGCCAATACTCCTGGTATAGGTTTCTATGGATTCTCTTTTCTCCTCTTCACAGTAATGGCCATAGAAACCACCGGTATGCTAAATACAATTCGGCGTAATAACATCTCACCCTTGACAACCATGTTACTGTATTAAATCGATTTGCATACCACTTAGGCGAAGAAGGACAGAGTGGTATCAGTGACGTTTTGGCAGCAAGCATTCCGGGTTTGGAATCCAGCGGTCACCGGACGTTTTTCCCTAGGTGGTTGTACTTGTGCAGTTACCACGGGCGAGGTGCTGGTCGCTTCATGGTCCACTATAATTGCGTGTACTTTCTGGGGTTACTGGCGCTTGATACGAGAATTGGCAAGAAATCTCGCTCGCTTGTTTGAGCAGTCGCGTTGAACTGGAACTTGAACATTTCAGCTCCTCCATGTTTCGATAAGTGGTGGCGATCCTGGATTCACTGATCGTCCTTCCAAATAGACGAAAAATGGTAGTCATCAAGGAACAGGTTTGGATTGGTTACACAGCTGCCTCGATGCCATCTTTGCACTAGTCGAGAAGAGAAGAAGTTTATCGCGCCGTGCTAATCCACGATCATTCGCCAGGGTTCCTGGATGAGCCTATTTGGCTTCCTGAACCCGTATAAATTGAATTGTTAATATTGGTTTTGGTGCTATCAACAATGATACCATTACCTTCTTTCTTCCGTCGAGATAATCATACTTCAGCTTTATTTCGCCTCTCGTGAACTCGGGGTAAGCGTAGGCTGCTATCGTTCAGTGGCATGCATACTCCGGGGCTAGGCGTCAAAATCGATCGGGTGGAACTCGGGAGACTCGCCTGAGGAAAAGAAAAAAGTGGTTATGCCCGCTGAGACAATTTTTGAGTCCAGAAAGCCGTTAGGAAATCCAAGGGAATCATGTATAAGATAGAAAATCACTTAGTACTATCAAGTTGAAATTTGGTACGAAGTTTCTTATTATCTAATAATATATATGAAGCCCCGTAACTATCACTAATCGGAAGCGCCTCACTTAAGTAACACGGTCATAGGATGAGCTCCACGGCGATTTTGATAATAAGTGGCGAAAAGAGTAATTCAAGTTTCACACAGGTCCAGGAGATCATCTGGGTTGGATGTGGCAATGGAGAAAGGGTGCCTCGTCACATGCTAGGTCCATGGAATGGAGGCTTACAGCCTTCCGATTTGTAGACCAGAAGTTCGTATTAACCGGGACTGGAGGAGGGGGTCGTGATCCTGACATATGTTTGAGGATCTCAATACATACCGCCCCCCCCCATCGAGAAAACACACACCAAATCATTCCTGATCAGGCTTACTGTTTAAGAGGTCCTTCATCCAACGAGGGTTGCGGACATCGCTCTCCTGATTGAGCTAATCGATTATTCTAATGGGTCAAAAACAGCAAATGTCTACTTGGTAGATTTATTTTTATTGTTTAAATTTCGCTATGTTATACTAACTCACCCACCTAATAACCAATTATTGTCCATGGATTGATCCTAGTTCCAACGGAAGAGGAGAAAAGTAAGCAGCGATAGCTTAGCAGTGGCAAGAACAGCCTGTTTCGTCTGGTGAGCGTCTCTTTCCGATTAGTTCCGTTCACATTTTACTCGTCGGATGTCTCAGTTCCAAGGCTGATTTTATATTTTACATACCTATACCCATCAAACATGATAAAGTGATGCCACTCTAGCCCACAAACACCCCGATACCGTCGCCACCTACTCGATGCCATGATTAGGAAGGGCGAGGGTCTTGGGTGGTAACTCTCTCCAGAGCTGGAACACCAGCGCCGTAGAAAAGCCGGCCGCTATAGCCTGTTCGCAACGAAGCTGTGGAGGTGGCGGCACCGAATACCTCAACTTCACTAGACGGTTTGCTTTGCATTATTCTTGTAAACAGAGTGGTGTTTTTTTTTATCTTTTGAAATCACCTCGTGACCTTTTAGGTTTTTTGGGTGGCACATCACCGTCTGTAGGGCGTCATAAATGCAGCTGATGCGTACTGTATCGCGGAAGGTATTCACTCAGTGGGATTGACATAGTGGTGTTGTATTTTACCAATTGTATTTTTTTGGTCAGGGATGAGGATTAGTTATGGGATTAGGGTTAGCAACACCAATCACAGAAATTCTTTCGAGACAGTGCGCATGAACTTCCAAACAATATATAACGGAAGCATGTATTCGAAGTACAAACTTAGTGAAATAGTGGCAGTGACATGCACTACTGAATGGTGACTATTATTACGGAAATTTGGGAGTCGATCAAGCAACTTATTTCACGCTGGAATTCTAGAAACAGTTTATATGATATAGGTGAATATTTCATCATACCCTCTTCATGCTCAACTTTCATTATTCATACAATTTTATATTTTATCTCTATTCATGAGCAAATCCACCTATTTTCAACGCTTTATAATTTAGGTTCAAGTAAGTTTTATGACATATATTTTCTGAGCGAGTAATGAAAAATAGGCGAAGCCGCACGGTGATAACTGGATTTGGGTTGACATAAAGTCTCGTGAAAATCCACTCTTCATTCACCAAATTCCGTGTTATTTCGCGGTTATGTTTAATGCTGCACTGATCACTCATTCCCCTTCTATAGTGTATATAGGCTATGCATATACAAACTGTGCTTTTTAGGCGACGTAGATACTTGTAATCTCGAACCTGCAAAGTCACTATTTTTTTTCATTGAAATTTAACAGTCTGCAAGTGAGAAAAAATCAGCTACTAAGTACATCCGACAACACGAACTGCTCGAAAGCTCGCGCTACCGTAACAACGCTTCCTGAGAAAATATCTGTTTCCATTCATCTTTTTTTACGAGACTGACTGATTCGAGAGTAGGGCAAACGTGTAGTTCCCTCCCGAATTGTATATGCACCTGGTAGTCGCTATTCATTTTTCTTGTTTGCAGAGCCAGTAAATGTTGTGCCAACTCAACGGGGAGTGCGAAGCCAACCAACATGCTTTCCTGAGGAACGTGTGCTTTAATTCATTCATTTTGTGTTGCTAGACCGAATTCGAGCCCCATGTGGAATATTCCGTACTTGATATGGACCCCGTTTTTTTTGGCTGCAATCTTCTAGGCGGCATCGTTCACGCATGCATACTGCGGAAATGTTGGCAACAAGTTGGCCAATCGCCAAAATCGGGGTGAACACGGGACACTCGAAGGAAAGACACACCGAAATAGCTCATGACAAAGAATTACGAGTTTACGAGTCCAAAAAGTCATTAGGAAATCAATGGGAATCTGTATATGAAAACAAATCGCTTAGTACGATCATGTCGAAGTTTGGTGCGAAGCTTTCTTAAATTCTAATAATACATATGGCCTCCATGACTCCGTTGCGCGTCCGTTGCTCGTGCGTGGAAAAATCGAGTACATAGGATTAAAATTAGCTACCATCCATACATCCGTTGCGCGTCCGTTGCCCTTCCGTTGGCTATCCTTGTTTTTTGGCAATCGCGCATAGAGCGATTTCCACGCACGTCAGGAAATAACGGATGGTGGTAATGGGGTGGCCATTTAGGCTTTTAGATTCCGTTTGTGTAGGGTTATATAATTTTACGTGTATAAAGGTGCGTTTCCCTGCATGCGGGCGGCGGGCGGGCGGGGGCGGGCGGCGTTTTGAATCGGTTTCATAAGTTCAGCATAGACCCGTTTTCCTTGGCACGCGGACGGGCGGGCGGGCGGGCTTTTAATCGGTTTCACCTAATTTAACATGACCCGTTTCCTTGCACGCGGAAGCGGACGGGCGGGCGGGCGGGCGTTTTTTATTGAATCGATACATGACCGATTTTTCCCGTGCCCGCCGTGCCCGCGCGGTCTTGCGCAATCTTTCCGGATTTCCCTGGAATTACACTGGCTTTTCGTACTATACTGAAGGACAGCGTCTATATTAGCAATTTGGGGAGTCTGGTGCAGAGAACCTATTTTGGTGTTTTAACATTCGCAATAATATCCTACACAGTTGTTCTCTCTAATCTCAACACACGGATACAACTATTTGAACACTTATCAACATGTTTAAAGTATTTACTTGTCAAGTGTCTGGGTTTAAATTCCCCTAACCTGTAGTTTTATGTTTTTAGGCGCTTTGTTTACCTTTACCACATTGCTAATGAGAAATTAAACGCCAACGTTAATTTCTAAACATTAAACGTTTAACAAATACGGCCGAAGTGCTTTGATTGCGTAAAATCGCGCCAATTACCTGCGTCCTCGCGCGTCCGCGTGCAAGGAAACGGCTTCCTAAAAGTGCCCGCGTGCCCGCCCGTCCCGCCTCGCTCGCCCGCGTGCAAGGTAACGCACCTTAACGTATAGAAATTAGTTGTTTTTAGTTTATCATACATGTGAATACAAGTGCGGGGGTGTCGCGATGTTTGTGTGTGATTGTACTGTATGTGTGTACGGTGGATAAATGGATAATTCAGGGATTCGAGTCGAGCACGAAATTAGCGCGGTGTAATAATCCATTTGCTCAAATGAGGAAGGTTATGGCTACAAGTGTCGCAGGGTCGCATATACCGCATCGGGAAGAGGGTATAGGCCTATGGCAATTTTTCGCTATTAGATTTTACTCTACTAGGCTATCTGTTTGGGTTTTTAGCCTAAATGTTTTAGTGAACACCAAACTTGTAGACCACACCTAGCACCAGGTGTTAAACAGAACTGCGAAACTGTCTTGGCATCCTAAAATACCGACTGGCATGCTCTGCCTTCCCGCTCCAGCTCGTTCTCGGTGGTAGCAGGCACACCGTATTGACAGGACGAAGACCGCACCTAGGCTGTCGTCGCACCCCACCTCCCAGTGGCTTCTCTTCAGCGTGTTTCGGACGGCCATGGGCCATCAACTGCCCATGGATGTCTTCAGATCTTCGCGATTTATTTCGGACGGCCATGTTTGTCTCAAACAACGAGGAAGTGGGTAAAATAACGCAAGCGTCCCCACGGCAGCGCGACGGACGTATGGATGGATGGCCCTCTACCACCATAATAACGGAGCGCCACAGGAACGCGCCACACTCCCCCCACCACCCGCGGCACACCACGCCCCGACGCCATGTCTGCCGAGCGTAGCCCAGTCCCTCCCTCTACTAAGCGTGCCGCGCCACATGATGCACCGAACCGCTGATAAGGTCCAGTGGAGGTTACGCCCTTCTGTATGCCCACGCCAGCGTTCTACCGCACAACCTGGACTGGGGGGGGGTGAAATCATTAGACCTCTGGGGATATGATGCGTTTGGCTTCGCCGTTCCGCCGCGCGTCCGCGTCGCGTCCGCGCGTCCGCGTCTGCGTCCGCCGCGTCCGCCGCGTTTATTGTTAGCGCAATAATTTCCAACACTTTGTCTGTTAGAGCCAAACTTAGCACTTGTTCCGACTGAGTGGAATCTGATGAGTTCAAAAAAAAAAAAAGTGGAGTCGCCAATGCACGGGGTCCCCCCTCCCCCCCCCCCCCCCCCCCCCCCCCCCCCCGCCCCCCCAACATATTCCCCCCCCCCCCACCCAGCGACCCCCTCAACCCCCCCACCCCCCCACCCCACCCCCCCCCCGCCACCCCACCCCCCCCACCCACCGCCGCTAATTTGCCTACTTCCTGCTTGGCCATTTTCACGTTAGCGCCCCTCACGCTCTGCAACCCTGTGTCCGTTGCGGCCCTTGCCCACCTGTCCCGCCTTGTGCCTCAGATGGATATCACGCCGTGGCCACGTGTCAGACAGTGCGGTCAAGCAGAATTGCACCTAATTTGGACCGCAAACATTTCAACCAGACCAATGAGCTACGGATCAGAGGACCACAGCAAAGTTCGTAGGTGGGACGCAACGCCATGATTCGCGTACAGCAACCCACCCCGACGCCAGGAAGGTCCCGCTCAAGATCACCAGAGGTCAAAATTACGCGCGTTACAAAGTTATGTCGGCTTCAATGCACTTAGGTAGGTGTGGCGATGTTTGGTCCCGAAAAAAGTGGAAGGGAAATTCGGGTCATCAGAGGTCAAAGTCACGCTAAATTGCCCAATTTGCGCATTTTTCGGAAGTTTGATTTCTACGCAAAACTGGTAGGTGGGACTATTGTTGGTCCTGAAAAGAAGGTGGAGGTCTTTCAGGTCACTAGAGGTCAAAATTACGCTATTATCGACAGTTTGTCGGATTTCACGAAACTTGGTAGTGTAGACCGATGTTTGGTCCCGAAAAAAGTGGAGACATGTCGGGGTCATCACCGGAGTCAAGTTCACGCTCATTTGCCCCAATTTGCACAATTTCGAAAGTTGGTCCGATTCCCACGAGCCACATGACAAACTATATACCATTTGTCCACCAACTGATCGAAGGTGGGGATATACACGGTGCGCGTTTACCCGCCAGCATGTGTCTAGTTTTTGTTTGAGGATCTCCATGCATACCGTCTTTGCCCCCCCCCCACAAACCACCAAAATATCACTGTTTAGGCTTACTTTTTTCAGACCCCCCTTCAACATCAAATGTCGTCCTGGAGATCAGGTTCTGCTCGTTTAGCTATTTAATACTTATTGATTGATCCAGGTCTAACGACAGAGGAGTTCAGTAGCGGGGATCGGGATCTAGAGAACTCTGGGCAAATCTGAGCCTCGAGCATGACAGCAATCCTAGTGAGGTTATCCTTTATGATTCGTTCCGTTCACATTTCACCTGTCGAATGTTTCAGTCCATCGATGCTTTTACAGGTTACCTGCCTATACCATCAAACATGAGTAAAGTGATGCCACTCTAGCCCCCACACACCCGATCCGTCGCAACACCTCGATCCTCACGATAGCAGGCGAGGGTATTCGTGGTAACCTCCTCCAGAGATGGAACACCAGCCGGAGAAGACAGCCGGCCGCTATAGCCTGTTTCTAAAGAAGCTGCGAGGTGGCGGCATTCCAAATACCTCAACTTCACTACATGGTTCGCTTTGCATATTCTTTGTAAAAACAGAGTGGGTTTTTCTTTTTACTTTGAAATAACCTTGTGACCTTTGTAGGTTTGTTGGGCTGGACATCGCCGTCTGTAGGCGGTCATGATGCAGTGATGCGTACGTATCCGGAAGTATTCCAATCAGTGGTATTGACTATAGTGGGGTTGTATTTTACCCAATTGTAGTTTTTGGTCAGGGATGAGATGGTTTGGGATTAGGGTGAGCAACAACAAGACGAAATCTTCGAGACAGTGCGCATGAACTTCCAAACTATATAAACGGAATGCTGTATTCGAAGTACAAAATTATGTGAAATAGTTTGACAGTTGACATGCACTTACTGAATGGTGACTTTATTGAGGAAATTTGGGAGTGGATCAAGCAACTTATTTCAAGTTGGAATTATAGAAACAGGTTTCTATAGGTCTGACTGATTGTTCATCCTACCTATTCAGTGCTAAACTTCATTATTCATACAATTTATATTTTATCTCTATTCATGAGCAAAATCCACAATTTCAACCGCTTTATAATTAGGTTCAAGTAAGTTTTATTACAATCTTTTCTGAGAGAGTAATGAAAAATAGGCGAAGCCGCACGGTGATAACTGGATTTGGGTTGACATAAAGTCTCGATGAAATCCAATCTCATTCACCGAAGTCCGTGTTATTTCGCGGTTATGTTCAATGCTGCACTCGATCTTACTCATTCCCCATTCATAGAGGTATATAGCCGATGCATATAAACACTGTGCTTTCTAGGGTACGTAAGATAACTTGTAATTCTCGAAACCTGCAAAGGTCAGTCTGACATGTTTTTCATTGAAATTAACAGTCTGCAAGTGAGAAAAAATAAGCTACTAAGTAACATCGACAAACACGAAATGCTCGAAAGCTCGAGCTACCCTTAACAGCGCTTCCCTTGAGAAAAAGATCGTTCCATTCATCTTTTTTTTACGAGACTGACTATTTGAGATTAGGGCAAAAGTGTAAGTATCCGAATTTATAGCACATGGTAGTCGATATTCTAGTTCTTTTGTTTGCAGAGCCAGTAAATGTTGTGCCAACTACAACGGTGAGTGTTCGAGCCCCAAACAGGAGCTTCCTGAGGAAGTGTTGACTTTAATTCATTATTGTTGCTAGACCGAATTTAGGGTAACCCCATGTGGAAGTATCTCCGTACTATAGGAGACATGGTCTTTGGCTGAATCTTTCCTAAGGCTGCTATCGTTCAGCGGCATGCATACTGCGGAAATGTTGGCAACAAGTGCCAATCGACAAAAATCGGGGTGAAAACGGGACACTCGAAGGAAAGACACAACCGAAATAGTCATGACAAAAAAATACGAGTTTACGAGTCCAAAAAGTCAATTAGGAAATCAATGGGAATAGTATAGAAAACAAAATCGCTTAGTACTCAGGCGAAGTTTGGTGCGAAGTTATTAAATTTATAATAATACATATTGGCCATCCATAAATGCGTTGCGCGTCCGTTGCTCGTGCGTGGAAAAAACGAGTACATAGGATAACATTAGATACCATCCATTACATCCGTTGCGCGTCCGTGCCCTTCCGTGGATATCGTGTTTTTTGGCCATCGCGAAGAGAGCGATTTTCACGCACGTCAGAAAAATAACGGATGGTGGTCTGGGGCGCCATGTAGGCATTAGGATGCCGTTGGTGTAGGGTTGATTAATTTACGTGATAAAGTGCGTTGCCTGCATGCGGGGCGGGCGGGGGGCGGGCGGGCAGTTTTGAATCAGTTTCAATAAGTTACCATAGGACCCGTTCCTTGCACGCGGAGGGCGGCGGGCGGGGGTGGGCGTTTTAAATCGGTGTCGATAAGTTACCCTAAAGCACACCCACGTTTCTTGCACGGCGAGCGGACGGGCGGGAGGGCGGGCGTTTTTGATTGAATCGATACATGACCGATTTTTCCGCGTGCCCGCGTGCCCGCGCGGTATTGCGCAATCGTTTCCCGGGGATCCCCCTGGAATTACCACTGGCTTTTCGTATACTATGAAGGACAGAGTCGTATATTCGTAATTTGGGGAGTCTGGCAGGGAATTAGAACCTAATTTGGTGTTTAACAGTCGTAATATATCCTACACCGTGTCTCTCTAATCTCAACACAAATACAACTATTTGAACACATATCAACCTGTTTAAAGTATTTACTTGTCAAGTGTCTGCTAATTAAATCCCCTAACCTGGTAGTTTTACTGTTTTTGGCGCTATGTTTACCTGTACCCATGATCATGCGAACTTACACACACCGTTAACTTTTAACATTAAACGTTTAACCCCTAGGGCGAAGTGCTTTGCTGCGTAAACTCGCGCCAAATTACCTGCGTCCGCGTGCAAGGACAGGAAACGGCTTCCTAAAAGTGCCCGCGTGCCCGCCCTCCCCCTCGCGCGCTCGCCGCGTGCCAAGGTAACCGCACCTTAACGTAAAGAAATTAGTTGTTTTAGTTGAATCATACATGATACAGTGGGGTGGCCGGGGGGGGGGGGGTAGGCGATGTGTGTGTGTGATTGTACCTGTTGTGTAGTAAGGTGGATAAATGGAGTAATTCAGGGATCGAGTCGAGCCGAAATATGAGCGCGTGTATAATCTCATGCCTCAAATGAGGGGGATTATGGCTACAAGTTCGCAGTCGCACATAACGCACGGGACGAGGGTATAGCCTATGGCAATTTGTCGCTATTAGTATTTTACTATACTAGGCTAAATGTTTTGGGTTAGCCTAAATGTTTTAGTGAAAACCAAACTTGTAGAAAATAGAAGTTGTTAAAAACAGCACTTGACGGAAAAAAGTCCTTGGATCCTAAAATACGAGGAATTGCTCTGCATCCAGCTCCAGCCTCCTTTATCAGGTGGTAGAAGGCCCGTATTGACGGCGACGCGTCGGAGGTCGTGCACCCACCCTCCTGTGATTTCTCTTCCTCTTCATTTAGGACGAGACACTGGCCATCAATTTGCCAAGGCTGATTCAGATAATTCGCGCAGTATGTTCGACCGCGCCATGTTTGTCTCAAACACACGAGAAGTTGGGTAAAATAACGCAGGTAAACGGAAGCGCGACGGACGGATGGATGGCACTCTAAAATAATAACGGACGCGCAACGGAACGCGCAACCATGGATGGATGGCTAGACAAGTTCCCTAACGATCACTACGAGTGCCGCGCCACATGATGCACCGAACAGATGTAGGTCCATGGATTGAGGCTTACGCATTCTGATATGCAGCCAAGCGTATACCGCCAACAACCTGGGACCTGGGGTGGGGGGGTCGTGACTAATACTTAGATCACCACTTCGGGGATTTAGGTTTTGGCTTCGCAGTTTCCGCGCGCGTCCGCGTCCGCGTCCGCGCGTCCGCGTTGCGTCCGCCGGTCCGCAGCGTTTATTGTTAGTCGCAATAACTTTCCAACAGTTGTCCGTTAGAGCCAAAACTTAGCACTTGTGTCCGACATTAGTGGAATCTCGGATGGAGTTAAAAGTGGGCGGCGCCACATGAACGGGGCCCCCGAACTAATCTGCATAATTTTCACGATTGGAAGATTTTCAGTTAGCGCAATAACTTTCCAAAACTTGTCCGTTTGAGCCGAAACTTGGCACAACTGTCCGCCATCGTGAAATCTCGAGGATTCGAAAGTGGATGTCGCCACACTTGCAGGGTCAAGCTAATTTGCCTAATTTGCGCAATTTCCTCAAAAGTTTGCCGTCGGATTTCACGAAAATTGAGGTGGGACTAGTTTGGTCCACCGAAAAGAGGGAAGGTCACTTCAAGATCACAGAGGTCAAAAATGTACGCGAGGTACAAAAGTTTGTCGGAGTTCAATGAAACTTAGTAGGTGTTGACGATGTTTGGTCCCGAAAAAAAGTGGAGAGGACATTTAGGGTCATCAGAGGTCAAGTCACGCTAATTCGCATAATGTGCGCATTTTTCGGAAGTGGTTGATTTCTACGAAACTTGGTTAGGTGGGGACACATAGTTGGTCCTGAAAGAAGTGGAGGTCCAGTCAAGGTCACCAGAGTCAAATTACGCTATTATCGAAGAAAAATGTTGTCGGATGTCAACGAGACACTTGGGGTTAGGTGTAGGACGATGTTGGTCCCGAAAAAAGTGGAGGACACTTCGGGGTTTCAGAGGTCAAAGTCACGCTAAATTGCCCAATTTGCGCATTTTCGAAAGTTGGTTCCGATCCCACGATTCACATGACAAACTATATTACCATCTTCACCAACTGATCGCGATGGTGGGATATACACGTTGGCGGTTTACACCGCCAGCATGTGTCTAGTTTTTGTTTGAGGATCTCCATGCATAACGTCTTTGCCCCCCCCCCCCCACGGAAAACACCAAAATCTCACTTGTTAGGTTACTTGTTTCAGACCCCCATTCAACATCAAAGTCGATACTGGTGATTTCATTTTCTGTTCAAGTTTCGCTTATTTCATACTTTTGGAGTGATACTAGGTCTAACGACAGAGGAGTTCAGTAGCCGGGGATTGGGATCTAGAAAACTCTGGCAAATTGGCATCGAGACATGACAGCACATCCTAGTGGTTTATATTTCTCCTGATTAGTTCCGTTCACATTTCACTCGTCGGATGTTTCAGTCCCCTCGATTTTGATTTACTGTTACATGCCTAGATCCATTTCAAAATGAAAGAAAAGGTCGATTTTTGCCCACTCACTCTAGCCCACACCACACCTCCCTCGATACCGTTCCGCCAACCACTCGATCCTCACGATTGAAGGGCGAGGAGGGTCTTCTTCTGGTTAGGGTCCGGTGTGGGTAACCTCTCTCAAGAGCTGGGGGAACACCAAGCCCGTTTTTAGAGCTTAGGACCAGCCGGCCCGCCCCCCGCTCGCTTATAGCCTTGTGTTCGTAGTGTAGTGACAGTAGAGTGACCATGCACTACTGAATGGTTGAACATGATACGGAAATTGGAAGAGTAGCCGTTGAATCTCAAGCAACTTATTTCAACCGCGGGCTGGAATTCTAGAACAGGTATATAGGTCTGAATTATTCATTCTACCTCTTCAGTGCTAAACTTCATATTCATTACAATTTACATTTTATGCTCTATTCATGAGCAAAATCACATATTGTCAACGCTTTATAATTAGGTTTCAATGTAAGAGTTTCATACACATATTTCTCTTGAGAGAGCAATGGAACGTGACGAAGCTGCACGGTGATAACTGGATTTGGGTTGACATATAAAGTCTCGTGAAATCCACTTTCATTCACCAAAATTCCGTGTTATTCGCGATTTATGGTGAATGCTGCACTCGATCTACTCATTCCTAATCATATAATGTATATAGCCGATGCCTATACAAACTGTGCTTTTCGGCGTAAGATAACTTGTAATTCTCGAAACCTGCAAAGGTCAGTCTGCAATTTTCTTCTATTGAAATTAACAGTCTGCAAGTGAGGAAAAAATCAGGTTCTAAGTAAAATCGACAAACACGAAATGCTCGAAAGCTCGAGCACCTTACAGCGCTTTCTGAGAAAATATCTGTTTTCCATTCATCTTTTTTTTACGAGACTGACTATTGAGATTAGGGCAAAGTTTGTAGTATCCCGTTTATATTGCACCTGGTAGTCGCTATTCATATTTCTTGTTTGGCAGAGCCCGTAAACGTTGTTGAGTACCAATACAACTGGTGAGTGTCGAGCCACCAACAGAGCTTCCTGGGGAAGTGTTGTTCAATTCATTTTTTGTGTTGCTGAACCGAATTTCGGGTAACCCTCATGTGGAGTATTCCGTCCTTCTATGGAAACTGGTGTGGCTGCTTCTTTCTTAAGGCTGCATCGCTCAGCGGCATATGGATACTGCGGAAATGTTGGCAACAATTGGCAAATCGAAAAATCGGGGGTGAACACGGGACATCGAAGAGACAAGGACACACCCCAAAACAGCTCCATAACAAACAATTACAAGTTTACGAGTCCAGAGAGGCGTTAGGAAAACCATGGGGATCTTATGAAGGAAAAAATCCGTAAAACTCTCAGCCATTTGATTTGACTACACGTCTATATGTTTGTGTTGATCGATCAGATCAGGGCCAGACCGTTTAAGATCAACGGAGGATCTAGTAAACACGATATGTCAAACGCTGTGCAAACCGATTCAGATTGGAGCGGAATAGACTGTGGATGGAGCTTGTTATAGGACGATACAAAAACATTTTCGTAGGTATATTAGTCACCAAAACACCTGATTAACCTTGTGTATGCAATGATAGTACAAAAAGTTTAGTCCGAAGCGTATTTTGATTATATTATAAAACCTACGAATGGATATGATGAAGCCATGTCACTAATCCATTCGAGCGGTCGAAGAGCGATTCACATAATATTTGCCGTCCCCTGTTTTCGCGTACTCCGAATCTGCATTTTTGTCGATTTGGAGCTAGGAAGATAGTTGCCCTAATGGTTGATTTGTAGAATCTTAATGGCGTGGCGTCCGAAGGCCCAAAAGCCAGGTCTTCTGAAAATCCCAATCATTTTTTTGACGAATCCTCTTTTTCGCGTTTGTTTTTGTGGAAATTCAATTCCGCGTTAAGTGACGAATGTAAGATTCGTCAATATGCTGTGTAAAGTCAATGCACGATTATTATAACAGTAAGTGGAAAACACATGGACAATTTTTCGCGTTAGTGACGAACGTGTACGCACGTTGACGAATCTGTCACTACATAGCCATTTCCCCATTTCGCGTGGTGACCGAATGGAGGATTCGCAATACATAATGCCAAAGTCAATGGCCACGACTATTATTACAGTCAGGGGAAAGCAATGGAAAGGAAAAAGGAAAAAAAAAACGCGCGTAGTGCCGAATGTGTGACGAATCTGTACTACATTGTGAACATTTCCATTCGCGTAGTGACGAATTTCTTTAAGAGAATATAATAAAAAAAAAAATCGTTCATCGCCAAAAGCGTGCTTAGCAGCGAAATATAACTTGTTTCTTACCGCTTGGACCCCACATATGGGAGAAAAGTATACATGCTTTACATTTTTCGATACAGACCATTTCAAAATCCTAAAATATTTAAACCGCGATGTTCTCGAAACAGGACTTTTTGCAATTCGTCAATAGCGAAAAAACGGGGGACGAATATATAACCACGATCATAGGAACTACTCACGACATCTCGATAAGATAAGTTGCTGCTGATGCTCATCACGATCAAGTTTTGGGGCGCGACGCATTGTTATACCGTATTTATCTAATTATTCTGGTGGTATATGTTATCAGCCATATCACTAATCCATGCAAAGCGGTCTATCAGCGCTCCACATATGTTAATACGATAATAGGAAACAACCTGCACGAAAACTTCGATAAGACAAGGGATTGTTGACAGTATAGGTGAAGGATGTTCTCATGGAGACATCGAGAGTACAAGTAATTGGTTATGTTTTTAAACTGCACCTCCGATTTGCAATTGGGAGGAGCACGGGGCAGGCCTACTGTTTAAACCTCCGAAACTTACCCGCACAGTGGTTGTGTCATGCTGTACCGACTTACTTACCGGTTGGTTATGATGTTATGAGGATTGGATTTAGGTCAAACGACGGAGGATCAGCAAGCGGGGATGGATGGGATCTAGCGCTCTGGCCTCTGGGGCAGGTCACTTTCTGTGGGAGCAGAAAATGAGCAGACACATCAATGGTTGCGAGGGTTAGCCGCTTCCGGCGAGATTCGCCGCGTTTTTGACGGATGCGGAGATGGCATCATTGAAGGACGGTCAAAACTTCGCGATCGACGATGTCCTCGCCCCGTTTTGAGGTTGTTACGATTGGGGTGTTCGAGGGATTCGCATATGTGCTTGAGATCAACAGAGGGACGATCCATTCGATATCGACATGTCCACTGACAGCATATCAAGTGCAAAGAGCAACAGTGTTCTGGTTGAGTTTTCCCGTCTGAATTAGTCCACTCGCGGAAGTCTCAGTTCCATCGCTCATTTCACATTTTACATACTTAGTACCCAATCATGAAGGAATGAGATACGACACCCCAGCCAAATGTATCGATAAGTATTTTTCAGTTCAAAGTTGAATCAGCTCGACTGGGAATGGAAGCTGGACAGACCTGTTGTGCACAAACCACGCGATACCGACGCCGATTGCCCTCGATTCGTTTGGTAAAAAGAAGGGGGAAGGGTACTCTGGTCCGGTAATTTTTTCGGAGTTGGAAACACCATCCGTGTAGGCAGCCTCTTCCTCCCTCCCTCCCTCCCTCTGATAGGACTGATTACTTGGATGGGGTTATATGTGTTACAACCACATGGAATGTTCCCTTAGAAGGTGAGCCATCGACCAATGAAATACGGAAGTATCTCGGGCCGCGGTACGACCAGTAACATCAATGAACGGTGACATTGCATCACGGATATTGGCAATTGTGCAAGTGACAATTAACGCTTGAAACCTGTTTTAAGTATGTGGTACCATCTCTGCTACTATAAAATGCTAAACTCTATTATCACGCAAAGTAGGAATTCGGATATCTGCATTCGCAGTACAGAACGCCACGATTCGAACAACTTGTTAAAAGTAGATTTCGATTTACATGAGTTTCTGACTGGCCAAAGAGAAAGAGCGACTACCACCAGTTACGAAACACCAAAACGCTAGTGGGCATCGCCCTGATCTCACAAGACCGCCCACCATGAGAGTTCAAGTACCTCAGTTCAATGCACGTGGTCAGCCTATTCTTGTCGCACAGCCAATATCCCTTTGGCTGAATTAAATTATTAATAATTTTTAGAAGCCTCATGAAATGTGGTTCAAATTTGGAATCCATGTAGGGAATGATTCCTCGATGAAAATATTGTGTTGTAACAGTTTATGACATTTGGGTACTAGTATTGTCAATTACCCTTCGTAAATTAATTATGTGATAACAACAAGTTCCGATGTTTGCGATCGTATTCCCAGACAATTAATTTTCCAAAGTATGGATGCGTGCAAGGACCCGACGCTGGAGGCGCGAGATCGTGGGAGAGCATGGTGTGTTATAAAGAAGAATAACGTAGTACTTGAACGAGGTGGCAGGTTAGATGTTTGAGAAAGGGCCCTCCAGTCTGCAAAATGCTGAATACAAATTTCGTATAGCGTTCGGTTTATTGTGTTACGTTAAAAGGAGTTGATGATCGTCAGATTGTTGGTGAAGATTTTCCGACGTTCATTTGCTTACAGATGAATGACCGAGACTTATCACGAAGACGAAGTTTCCCCAAAATCAAAGACTTTTAGAACTACATGTCACAAATGCAAACACATCAACCTCTAAAAGAAAACGCCCGGCCGGTCCTTGCTGAAATGAACGGATCACTGGTAATCTTTACTGCTCTGCTAGTTTTCCTATCCAGTACGCATAAGGTGATTCACGCACTGGTAGTAGGTCCCATGTAGAAACAAACGGGGTTGCTCAAGAACCAGAGGGAGGATGTTCTAACCCCACAACTATTTCTGAAAAGTGTAGTGTTCGAATTCTGGCAAAGTCCTAATTACCGAAATCTCATGGATTGAATCTCACCTCTTACCATTAAATGCCATTACAGATTAACATTGATGCATACCGTGAGCGTATAATTGGATACTGTGGATTCGTTCCCACCCTCGAACTCAATCACCTTCCATACTTTGGAAGGTGTAAGCCTACCAAATTTTTCTAACAGATGCAGTCCCTCCATCTTCACCGAAGAGAGGTGCTAGGAAGCTTCTACACCAACTGATTTAACGAGTCTTCAATATCAAATTGTAGGTGTCAGGGGCTGACTCTGTGAAGTGAGTGGATCAGGACAAGAGATGGGGATATACAGCAGGAAGAGTGAGTAGATTAAGAGTAGTCGTGTAATGACAACGGGAGCCATGTGTGAGTGGCCACAAGAGTGACAAAACAGTCGTCAGTGAACCTCAGGTGTTGATCATCAGAGGTATGAACAACAACCTTATGTAACACCCCGGTAGCTTTGGGGTCTGTGTTTTATGTAAAGTGGTTGTCTCATAAACCGATTTTCACTGTTTGCACCATCATTGATCCAACCTTGGTACACCCATGGAGGACTTTTTCGGAGACTTTCAAATTACTCCGGACGCATGTCAGGAAAACGGGGTAAGGTATCGGCACCATTTATCCACTACCAAGCCTACCGTTAAAAATAACGCGAGTTAGGTACCAAAGGACTGAAATTCAGTCCCCACTGGCCTTCCCGTGTCGGACAAAGACACTCGTCTTAACTGGAAGGCATCTCAAACAAGCTTCGCTGAATTAATGGGACTACCAACTCGGCAATTGCCGCAAAGTAATTCACGATCTCACCCAGCAAGTCAATTCCACAACCAGGAAAGCTGCAATGCAACAGGGAACATTCCAACAGGAATTTCAAAAATGACACTTCATTCCCGGACTGTACAAAAAACTCAGTCATTCGCTCCTCTCTCGGCAACGGACAAGTTTGCATGAGACACATCACTAAAAATCTGGTGATGGGCCCATCAAATTGTTCGGCCTCCGAACCCAAGAGCCGGTCTAGGCGTTTTAATCCGCCAAAAATGTGGACGGATGACGCAACTCTTTCTGTTGTTACCATCTCCTGGCGAGCGATCTGACGCAGAAACCCAAATCTGTCTAAAGGGCCTAAATTTCTGCCTAAGCCAAAAAAGTCTTGAAGAACAAAAACTGTCCTGGATCTCGAGCGTTCTTCCGGACGCCTACAGACTACGCGATCTTTGCCGATGAGATGGCAACAGAGTATACCTCCTGTGAGGACTAGCAAAAAATTAAGGCAAAAAGCACTTGGAAACACCAAAAGGGCTTCCCCACATTGGAAGGCACATTCGGCACATCGAAGAAGATGTCAAAAAACTACACCCCGCCCACGAATTAAGGGGCTAACCTCAGCAAAACTGCGAGACAATCCATTGGACTCTGAAATATCGGCAAACGATATGGCATCAGCATGATGAAAAGCGCTCGCCTGGGGCTCTGGCACCGAAGCTACGAATCGAAGCAAAACGTCGATTGGGCAACCCGTACATTATCGCCACTGACTCCGACCCACCCAGCAAATTGCTGCCCAGATTGAAACAATCATAGAGAAAATGGTTATCCAAGGCTCAATAGCCCCAAAGTCGGCCACAACCTCCTTCAATCGGAAACCAAGCCAGGAATGGTTTTTACTTCATCCCCAAAATTCACAAGGATGTTCAACCATGGAGACCCCTCATTTCTGGCAACGACCACTGCACAGAGAAAAATTCAAAATCGTGGACGTCTGATGCAGCCCCTCGTCCGTCCCTCCCGTCTCTCGTCAAGGACACCACAGACTCATCAATAAAATCGGATAATCAAAGCCTCCCCCATTGGACATTGCTGGCACCTGGACGTTTTTCTCTGTATACCCATATCCCTCAAACGGAAGATATAGAAGCTTATACTTCGGCTTTCAAACCAATTCCTGGCCAGACAGCGACCAAAGCCGATCCTGCGGAACTAATGCACCTCATCCAAACTTGCAACAATTTCTGTGTTTGGTGCTCAAACTTTACCTGCAGGTCCACGGCACAGCAATGGCACTAAAATGCGTTCCTTCTTCGCCAACCTCTTCATGGAAAACTTGAAGAGGAATTCTCTCTGGACAGGCCCTGAGGCTCCGTTATATTGATGACATATTCTGATATGTGACCACTGGGAAGTAGAAAACTTACCTCGTTAACTCGAACAAAATCAACGAATTCCACAAATATATCAAATCACTGCAGAATCAAAAACGACAGAGTCACTCATTGACACCACGGTGACGTTGGAAACGGGTCACTCTCAAAACAGACTGTTCACAAAAAACAAACGGACAAGCACAATTTCCTACTCCCTAGCAGTTTGTCACCCACCACCACTGCACGAAGAAAATCCCTAGAGTCAAGCTCGTTGTATGAAACGCATTTGCTCCTTGATGCTGATTTCGAGTAACGTGCAACGCACTTTCAAAAATCTCCAAAAGAGACAGTATTTCCTGAGTTCCATTGAAGCGGCCATTGAAAAAGCTAGAAAGACTCCGCGAAATGAAAACTCTGACGTACAAAACTCGTCAATTCCAACTCCCGAGTACCAATCAGTCTGTGAATACCATCAGCCCTCCCACCAGTAGCCACTCTCACACAGCATTCGCCCATCCTTCAAAGTCAGAACGCCTAAATCCGTGTTCCCGGAACCCCGGTTGTTGCCTACAGCAGACCTCGGAAGCGGCGTGAAATTCTATTCAACGCCCAAATTTTCGGAGCAGCCGAGCCGCAAACAAACACCGGTGGCAGCCGCCCTGCCCATCCAACAGCAAAACTTGGCAAACTTGCGATCGCACAACTTGTTTTCAAAAAAAAGTTTTCCAGACACCCGCTAATTTTCGACAACAGGATATTGATTGCGTCTCGAAGAACCTAGTCTACTCCCTAATTGACTGTAACCTCTGCGGAGTCAGTACCTCGGGGGGAAACAAAAACACCTGCAGGGGTGAACGAATGACCCAACAACCGGTCAGCCATCAAACCCAAAAAATTGAGCAGCGGTTTGTAAGCATTTTACACCTGTCAGTCACTCAATTGAAAGCCTGAGAGTGATTGGCATCGACCATGACCCAAATTGGTTCCAAATTGGCGTCCAAATCCGCAAAGCTAAAGAAAAATACTGGAATTGAACCTGAAAACAACTACACCATTTTGTCTGAACATTCGGAACGAACTATACAATCACAAAAGAGATAATGGTACCCACTCGGCACCCCGTCCCTATTTTGCCTATGGTCAAATCACCAAGGCGCCAAATTGGCCCCTTCATTAGTAGAATCTGTTGAGGATTAATTCCTGTCACATCACTGAGGCGCAAAATTGGCCTCCCCCAGTGTAATCCCCACAGGGATTATCCCCTGTCCCATCAGAGAAACACTAATTAGCCTCACCCACCATTGTTCCTAGGCCTATAAAGTCCCAGCCGTCTCTCTTCGAGTTATCGCTTCTGTGGTCACTGCAAACTGACGATAGGGACTAGTATTGTCCGAAAGCTCTGGACACCAAAACATATCGGCTGTTTTACTCTCATTTTTCCTTAGCTCAATCGCTATTTCGCATCTCATTCGAGATCCAGCCATTATTTAGGTAGCATTGTTGGTTTTACCGTTTTTGCCTATTGTTCTATTAATATATCTATATATATATATATATATTAATATATATATATATATATATATAATATATATATATATAGATATATATATATATATAGACTGCATCAGTTAGAAAAATAATACTATATACAAGTTCAGTTGAGATACGAATCGGGAACTTGTGTTATAAAGGTAAGAATGATATTGGACAGTTTAGTCATCCTGACACTAGTTGGTTAGAAAGCTGTTAACAGGAGAAAATGGTTAAAAAAAAAAAGTTTGTTTCGGCCATGAACATGGGAATGTTCGACAGTGAGAATTTAAATCAAGTTTTTGGTTATGATGCAATAGGCAATGTAGTGCTCGCGATATTGCAGGGATCTGATGTCACGATGATCATTTTCAATTATTATTCTACGTGCCATTCGTCTGGATCTCTTCCAAGGCTGCATCGTCGCCTCAATTGTTAAATGGGTAAATTTAGTAGTTCAGGTCACCTTAGGCCCTATGACGATTATTGTTCGGGGTAATAACGCGGGGTTTCTCCTGATATAACCAGCAAGTACCTGACGTAGTTGTAAAGGTAGACCATTCACATGTCACGGCAGGTAAAACAATTACTGTCAATAACATTCTAGAAGAGCGATAATATAGATGATGAGAAACGAAAGTGAGGTCGCTTTTCTGGCCTTATAGACCTAAGCTATCTGTCTCAAGTCAATTAATGATTCCCATTGTCATCTTACAGAGAGTACATGACGTTCTCGCACCCTTCCAAAAAAATCAGGGACACATGCAGGGAGGGAACCTGGTAGGAGTAGGTATAATTTTATCTTCTAATATAGGGCAACATATCCTATTCGTGATAATCTTGCAATTCTTGACCCGAAAGTTGCCGTTGCACCGTTTTGTTTGTTATGATTACGTGAACAATGGACAGTGGAGGATAATTTAACGAACGTCCTAACAGAACTCCAGCCATTCGCATTGGAAATTACTTCATCCCGTGGGAACACGACTAGGAACGTGTTATAAGGCATCATATGCAGGGGTGTACCTCCCAATACACGGTTTGCTTCCACGGGATTTTATGAGTAAA